>CM067062.1:35676270-35841270 GCA_033980235.1 Diadema setosum | reverse complement strand
CAATTTTATATGAGATCTTTTTAATGTACGAAGTAAACTAAATATCCTTCACAGTGCATCCTTGGTTATGTAAGTGCAGATTTAAATGTCACTCTTCATTCTTCAGCTCTTAATCTTCTCCCCATACTCATACCCCCCCCCCTTTTTTTTATCAATTTCCAAGGTTGGTATCATGGCAAAGAAATTCAACTTGCCAGGAGTCGCGAAGGAGGCGCCGCAGCTCTCTCTACCCGGAAAACTCATATTCCCAAGGTGAGTTGTGAAAAGCTAGCTGTCACTGACAGTGAGGATGGTTCATTGCTGATCGCTGCCGCTCTTGATTGATGCAGCGCGTCACACCCGAGCGAGCAGCCCTGATAGACCCGTCCCGTCACAGTGTCGCAGGGCACCGTAGCGGAAAGAAAAGGAATTGTGCAAGGTTGACAGCAGCCATTTGGAAGTTGAAGGGTGTATTTCCTTCCTCTTTTTTTTTTCCCTCCCCTCCACCTTACCTAGCCTTTTCAATTCCATTCAATTCTCATCCATGAAGATTGCATCCGAGTGTAAATGATCAGCAACTGTCAGCAAGAGTCAGCTTTAAGTTCAAACTACTTTCCCTGAATACATCAATATACAAATGTATATTACTAAGAGTGATAGTACTGTTCAATATTCCACTATCCTTTTGCCTATCAATGTTTGCTCTAGTTTTTTCTGTTGTTAATGGGTGTACAAGTTCATGCTGAGCTGAAGTAATGACATTAGTTTCTCATTTAAGATTCATTTTCCTCCCCCATGTCATATTCACATACAAATTATTTACAAGTTTCCTGTTTTAAATGATGCCCCCCACCCCATTTGCTCTCAGGCACCAGTTCTGTCAGTAATATGTTGCATTTTCACTATGACTATGGGTTGATGTGGTGCATTCATGGCTTTTATTCTTCTTCCCTTTCTCAACATCGCTTTCTCTTTCTATCTCCGTAAATGCATGTCCACCCTCTATCCCTCTCTCCATCTCCCCCTTCTGCTCCTCTGCCCCCTCTTCCTTAACCCACTCACCCCGACATCCCCCCCCCCCCCGACATCCCCCCTGATTCCAACACCCACCTCTTACAGCATGCACAACTCAGGTCACTTCTCCATGCTGGGACTCGGCGACATCGTGATGCCCGGCCTCCTCCTCTGCTTCGTCATGCGCTACGACAACTACAAGCGGCAGCAGACGGACGTGGTGGCTCCCGCCCCCATCCTGCCGCCGAACAGCATCACACAAAAGCTCACCTACTTTCACTGTTCCCTCATCGGCTATTTTGTCGGTAGGTATTACCCCCAACGAGGCCCCCATCTCACTAGGAAGGCAATCGTGGCAACCATTGCAATCTCTAAAAATTTTGCAAAGCATGGCACAGTAGCCCTCCAACTCCATTTTTAGCCTGCGAGACGGTTACACTACGGCTTTTGTGCGGTCAACCTGCGCTGTAGGCATTAGTGCCATGATGATAGTACGATGCTGCGACATTATGCTTTGTTGATTTTCAAGGATTGTAGCAGAATTGCCTTCAAATGAGATGGGGTTTTAGACCCAGAAGTTGGTATCTACTCATATTTCTCAATTCAGGGGAGCATCAGATTGTGCAGTAAGGGATGTACGACCATAACCATTCATTGCGAAGATGGAAATGAAAGTGTCCTCGTGATATCATTTCAATTTTGTTCCAAGAAGCATCACAAAGATGATCTATGTCATCCCTCTGTGTGTGACAGTACACTGTACTAGTTTGTGTGCTGGTATGAAACTTAAAGGGATAGTATAGTTTTGGTTGAGATGGGGCTTCAGATTTTAAACTTTCTTTGTGAGATAGTAATAAACCTCTTGTAAGATATGAAAGAGCATATATTTTCGAGAGGAATTCAAAGTTTATTTGACAAAAATTGGTTTTGAAATGGCTGAGACATCCAAGAAAAAAAAAAAAGATATTCTTATGAAACTGAAAGGTGGGACCCACCTTTTAGTAGGATCGCTTTGATTTACTTTGTTTTGGATATTTTAGCCATCTCAAAACCGATTTTCCACATATAAACTATGAATTTCTATTTGAATAGTATGCCTTTTGACATTTCATGATGTGGTTTATAGAGTACCTCACAAAAATTTAAAAGCTGAATCCTCACTTCAAGCAATAATATACCATCCCTTTAATCACAGCAAATCAAAAATTGATGTAAGGTTCTTGTGTTGACTTTGTAGGGGTCAAGAGAGGAAATATGAAGAGAGAAAACATCTGGCTGATATTTCTCTTACACAGTGGAAAAAGCTAGGAAAGTACATTTGAAAGTATTGTAGGATTTTTATCGACAAGAAGTGAATAACAAAAACTAATGTCTGTTGATGACACAGAAGGCTGAAAGTCAGTAATGAGGACAGCTTGTTTGAGGAGACATTATCATAGCAATAGGAGACTTACGGTGCAGGTCAAACTCTGGATGGTGGGGGAAAAATATGGTATCATTAAAATATAACGTCGCTGGGGTGACAAAACCTTGTATCTGCAATTTTGGTGAAAATTACTTTTTTGGATTAAATGCCAAATAATGAGTTAAATGATGTCCTGTCCAAATCCCAACTGTCTTACTCCAAAAATGAAACCACCAAGGCATGTCACAGGAAAGGCTATCCCATTCGGTATAGTGCTTTGGCCGCTATGTTTTTTGGCTCTCCTGAACATTTGACATTTTGTAGATACGAGGTCTTGTTGCCCTAGCGACGATAAAGGAAGCTTTACAACAACCCTACAGTGTGAATTTACAAATTTTATGGGCATTTGCTCAAGTCGTGACCCTGCTGAAGTATGGGTCTTTGTCCAAAGTTATGTTCATGAGATTTGTTGTGTCAGCACTGCAGAGGCTACCTATCTGGTGGTCATCTTTTAGGTCAAGGTCAGTTTCATGAAGAAAAAGTGGCCTGCCTGTGTCCAGAGCAGACAATCCAACCAGTCCAGTATGGGCATTTTAGTCTTGTCTCCAGGCTTAACCCATTCGTAGAAAGAAAACAAAAACAAGCACCTTCCATTATCTGTTCAATCATTTTTTTATTTTATTTTTTTTTACATATTTTGATCAATATTCAAAATAAGTTGTCTTTATTAATTTCGGTGGCACACTGACATCAAATGCAGTGCTTTGCCTTTACCTTGGCAAAGTTCTTTTTATTGAATTTTTGCCCCAAATTACAGGTTTTTTTTTTCTTTTTCTTTTTCTTGGTGGCCTGTCATTCCCACTTCATTGTGAGGCTATGTCCACCAGTCGTATGTAATGAATTAACATGGCAGTCAGAAAATGCGAATAATAAAACAGTTGTACTGTGTGTGAACCCTGACTGTACTGTCTCTGCCTATTGGCACATATGCCTGGAAACTTATTGTTAAAGAATGGAGATTAAAGGACAAGTTCACCTTCATAGACATGTGGATTGAGTGAATGCAGCAATATTAGCAGAACACATCAGTGAAAGTTTGGGGAAGATCGGACATTCCGTTCAAAAGTTATGAAATTTTAAAGTATCTGCACAGTCACTGCTGGATGAGAAGACTACTACAGTGTATGATGTCACATGCATACAACAATACAAGGAAAATATAAAGAGAATTCCACAAAATTTTACTTTTTGAATAAAATGAGCATTTCCTCGACTTGTCCCTGACATATGTTAAGGGTGATATTATTCCCCCTTGCCTTCTGAAAGAGGGAAGTCAAGTGTTCTTTTATTATGCAAGAAAAGTGAAAATATCTTTAATTTTCTTTATATTTTCTTTATATCGTTGTACACATATGACATCACAAGCTGTAGTAGTCTTCTCATCCAGCAGTGACTAAGCAGAAACTTCAAAAATTCATAACTTTTAAATGGATTGTCCGATTTTCCTCAAACTGTTGCTGATGTGTTCTATTAATATTGCTGCATTCACTCAATCCACATGTCTATGAAGGTGAATTTGTCCTTTAACTATTCCCCCCAATCCGTATTGTGTCACTATAGCCTTCATAACTGCTACATTGCTGCACCCAAGTGGGATTGCTATTCTTTATAACTGCACATACCAGTAGGTCAAGTTAGGATGTATTTCCGAGTGCTGATGAAAACGCTTGGACATGTTTAGGCAAAGTGCCTGGACACATGCATTTAAAGGCATAATTTACCATTTGCAGATGAAACAAAAACCCAGCATTAGTGCTTTAAAATAGTTCTAAAATGTGAGTTAGGAATCAAAACAACCACTGTAAAAATTTGAATCCGTATAATCGATGTTAAGTATTGTTAAATACACAAAATGTGAACAATAGTTATAATAAGAATGCTTCCAGACTAAACCATCTACAGTTATGGTTTATTGAGAAAAATGCTGATATCTCCTTATATTTTAGGCTTTACTGTGCAAATTTTATATGGTACGATGTTTTGTGATACAACAGACCTACACATATGCATCAAATGTGATATCTTGAACATTTTTGAAATCACTGCTCCCAAAGGTAAACTGGACCTTTAATTGAGCTTCGGGTTGCTTTCAGCCGTACTCTGTCGTAGACCTTGAACAGTTGGTATCTTACCTGTTAAACTGTAAGAGCTGGAGATATTCTGTGGCACTTTCCATGATTAGCCATAACTCTGGCACCACAAATAATTGAAATCAATTGTGATTACTAAATTTAGCAGCGACAGTGGTAATCGTACACTGTCATGACTATTGATGAGCAGCCAGTATGCAGCGGCTACTGCGCTATGAGATAGTGGACAATTCACTGGAATTCAAAAAGGGTCAGGCGACCTTCAAATTCTACAACCTTGATGAAGGTCACACCTGCTGGGCATGCTGTGCTGATGGCAGAGTAGTCTTGATTCTAAACTCTTGCAATGATATCTTAAAGGGATGGTACAGTTTTGGTTGAGATGGTGCTACAGTTTTCCAACTTTTTTTCCTGATGATATTTAGAGATAATAAGAAACCTCTAATGAAATATGAAAGAGCATTATAATTTTAAGAGGAATTTGAAGCTTATTTGGTTCAAATTGGTTTTGAAATGGCTGAGATATGCAAAATAAAGCAGTCCTAAAAAAAGGTGTGACACACCTTTCAATAGGATCACTTTGTTTTACTCGTTTTTTTTTTTAATATCTCAACCATTTCAAAACCAATTTTCATGACATGAACTTTGATTTCCAAATCGTAGAATTGAACGCTCTTTAACATTTCATGAAGTGGTTTTGTTGTATCTTGCATAACGTTAAAGGCTCAATCCTCAGCTCAACCAATGCTATATGATCCCTTTCAGCTGCTAGACATTTATGCGTCTGGTCGAGTGATGGCGCGATCCTATGAACCCCAGAAAAAGAGTCCAGACCGATAGCTCTCAGCTACTACAGAGGTCAAAAGTTCATGCACTTGTAGATGTAATTCATGCATGGAAGCTCCCTCAAAATTCTGAGGGAAAGTCATTAATGAAGAGCAATTGGTCTTGACTTTTTTTTTCTCTCCAGTTCTCGAGATCATGTCATCATTCAACTCGATGTGTGGAGGTGTAGCAGCTTGAATAAAGATATAATAAGAGTCTAGGCTCTAGACTAGTGGCACAGTGGAAAAAAGAGTATTGGAGGGAGGGAGAGTGTTTCTTCATACACACTATGCTAAATTCTGTTTCATGGGCATCATTTCTGGTATGATACGAACAGGGCATTCAGACGCAAAAAATTTATACTAGAACGGTATAGCTATACCAAAACGGTATAGCTATATGATGAATTTATACGTCTGAACGCTGACTAACGAAACGACGTATAACGAAACGACGGTCAGAGCATCGTTTCGAACTAGAACTCGATAACGAATCAGCATTCCATCGTGTGCATTGTGCCTTTGAACGTATGGCGATCATAGAATGGTATAACTGGGCAGGGCTTAATGGGAGCGAGCACGAAAGGTGACCTTGTACCTGTCACTCATGACCATAACAACATGCGCAGTGAGAAACTGCACATCTATACGACGTTTTCCAGAATGGTCGAAATTAGCGTCTGAACAGTCTATCGGCTATACGATGATTCTTTATACGTCGTTTCTTTATCGAGTTTTGGTATAAACTGGCTTGCGTCTGAATAGGGGGGAAGTGAGAATGTGATTTGGATTGATATAATGTAGGAACCGCCCTTAGCAGGCAGCAGCCCACGTTCTTGCACACTGTTGCCCTGTGAAGAATTTGACTCATGTTAGCCTTTTAGTGACAATACTTGTGATGACTACATTTTACTACTTTGTAGATGATTGGTGTACACTTCATCATTAATTGATTTTCAGTCCATATCCACTCTGGCTTAAGATTTAAATATTAAATACCTGTAGAGTCAAGTCAGAAAGGTGTTGGTTTCATCAACATTGAACATTCCACTTAAAACAGGAAGTTTTGGAATTCTAGTCTGTCCATTGTTTTCACAAAGCAGTGCTGTAAGTAACAACTGCAATCAAATTAAAACAGACAATGACGGCACTCCCCCTCAAATCTCTGAGTGATCTCTGTACACATCTGCACTAGGTTTTCTTTTTCATATCTCTGGTATAAAATAATAATACTGAAATATTGTAAGTAATATTGCTAGCAGACTGACAAACAAACACACAAAAGCTGGCAATCGCATGACCTTCTTGGCAGAGGTAAAATATTCTTCATGGCATCAAATTATCATTTTATTGGATTAAAAACTTAACAATGGTAATTAATACATATGTTCAGGGGGAATTTTGGAGTGAAGTTAAAGTACAATGTATGTCAGCCATGAACACCGAGACAATAAATGTAGCTGTGCAACAAAAAAGCTCATTGTTTTCGTGTGTCGGTATTTTGTCTGCAGGACTGCTGACAGCCACGATATCATCGGAAGTCTACAAGAACGCACAGCCGGCCCTCCTGTACCTCGTCCCATTCACACTCCTGCCCCTTCTCATCATGGCCTATCTCAAGGTGAGATGACGGCGTAACCACGGCGACCCCTCCTTCTACACCAGCAAATAACAAACAAACACAAACACACATGTGCATAGTATACAGAGAAACCATTGTTAGATCATACATGTATATAATGTGTATGTATGCACCGACATACAATGATACATTCATACTTACACACACATACAATGTATTCATACATATATACACACATACATACTTGCAAAAACCCATTAACATTCACACATACACACAGACAGATAGACATGTATGCATTCATTCATACACACATACAATTTATACATGCATACATACGGACATGCATACATGTACAGTACATGTATAGGCCTACGAACATGTTTTTTGTTTTTTGTTTTTTTGCTGGAAATGATATCAATGAAATGATATGAAATACATACATGTGTACATACAAACATACGTATATACATACATCATAGTTTTAGGCAGCCATAGCTCAGTCATTCAGACAATCTTTTTCTTTTTTTTCTTTGTTTGTTTTTTTTTTTTTGCCCAGATCGATTACAGTTACAGTTTGCACAGATTTTGAGTGATGGTGATTGCGCACTGCAGTATTTACTGCTTGAAAATATTCCATCACAGATGGATCAACATGGTGTACTTGACATTCAAGTCTGTGAGCTCCTGTGAGGGTTGGAGGCGAGACTCCAATAGTTCTGGTTAATGTCATTCCTTACCAGTTGTTCTCGTTTGGTATCTGTGGGGGCTACAGCTTTTCAGCTCCCCCCCCCCCCCCCCCCCCCCACCACCACACCAGAAAAAGCAAAAACAAAACAAAACAAAACTACTCTTCTAGAAGGGCTTTTGTTTTAAAGGGAAACTCTCCCTTTACACATTTTGTCACTGTCACAGTGGTAGAATAATATGAAGAAAATATGACAGGAATTTTGCATAAAATATCTTTTCTTTTTCATACAGTAAGTAAACATTCTCTTCAACATGATACAGAGATACACGTGAAAGACAGATTTTGTACCCGGTACCTTCTTGTGGGGCTAGGTAAAGTGTTCCTTTGATATGTTTGAATCATGACTTTTTGTGAAATTCTACTTACATTTTCCATGTGGCCTTCTATTGTTGTGATATGAGTTGTTGTAGAGTTTTCTCTCTAGAGAAGACAGGTAAGGAAATGAACCAAAAATTGTATAGAAATTAATGGCTTTGAACAGATTGTCCGATTTTCCTCAAACTTCCACCGAGTGTTTTGCTAATGTCTCTGCATATGCTGAATCTTTGCATACCATTTTGGTAAATTTTCCCTTTAATCCTCCAAGTGCCAGAAACTTCATATCTGTGCTAAGCTGCTGTATTTTTGAATTCAGTTTATCATTCGTTGCAAGTATTTTGCACAATAGAATATAAATTTTTCTTTCACCTAAGCCTCATTTCAGTCATACTCAATCTTTTTATGTTGGTTACAAAATAAATTATCAAAAGCATTTAAGTCACTTAATTTATAACCGCTTGAATTCTCAACACAGTTAACCCTAAAAAGACTGGGCTATTTTGGTAGCTCGAAAGACTGGGGGGGGGGGGCCTAAAGGGCCCCCCCTTAAGATCTCGGCCGTGGATCGCGTGATCGCCGCAGAAATTTGCACAATGGTAGTGTGCGATGTAATCTACAAGATCGTGTATTCAAATTTTCCAAAATAGTCTTCTTTTATTTTATTTTGATTAATTATGCTAATCTATGCGAGAAATCAGACTTTTTTATGTAAATCAGTAAATAAAGCTCCAAATGTGCTCATTTTTGGTCTATATATTCTTTGTAGCATTCTTAGCAAATGTACTTGAAAAAAAATTCGGTATCAAAATTAATTTCTTATTAATTTTATTGTTTTATGAATTTCTTATGTATTTCTTTGTTTTTTCGACCTTTTGTTTTTGTTGTTTTTTTCAGCAAAATTTGTGGCAGACCCTTTTTGAAGTATAATACTACTAAAATAAATTGATTTCAGCCATTGAGAGTAAAAATAAGCATATTTATATGAACCATGTGATAAAACTCAATTTGTATTGACTTTGTACACAAAATCACATTTTTTAGCCATTTTCGGTCTCACGTGCATGTACAAAAAGTTATGTAACTTCAGAACCGTACCCCCGGGTGTCACAAATTTGGTGTCAAAATGTGCGGGAAACTCGAAAGAAAAAAGTCATAGAGCATCGCGGCGAGAGCATTGCGTGTTGCTGAGTAATCACGCGAAATGTCGAGGGGGGGCCTTTTAGGCCCCCCCCCCCAGTCTTTTTAGGGTTAAAGAGGATTAAAATTGGTGTTTGTGTGATCTGTTTTGTTACATTTCCCCACTTTTTGCATAATTCCAACATAGAATATGCAGTAGAATTCCGAGTTACCTACTCAAAGATGACAAGACACAGATAATTCCTGCCACAAAATTTTCCAGGACATGATTTGTCAGTGTTACACAAAGACTTCAGCCATGGCATAATTATACCATAGTAATCCAAAAATCTCAGGTCTTCTTTGCAAAATCTTCTCTAGAATCCACAGATATGCACATTTTGTTTTCTTTCAGGCATGATGTCTTTTATGCATGTTTGGTATACCCCCATTCCACAGAAATTTTCTCTCATTGGTCACTCATCGGAAGCTACGTTTATCGCTTCCAGCCACCAACCGAAGTGTATTTGATCGCGGTCCGATGGATCCAACTTGTGTTGGTCAACTATCAGGTCAGTGTTAGACATGATGGGCGGTGATCCGATGAGGCAACATCATCCAATGAGGATCATGAGCTATATGTCTGACACTCACCTGACACTCAAACAACCAATTCAGATTCGTCAGACTGCGATCCGATACACTTTGGTGGGTGGCTGGAAGCAACAATCTTCCCTTCCGATTTCTAGTGACCGATGAGAAGAAAATCTCTGTGGAATGGGGGTTGTACGGAGTGTACACACAGGTAGTTACAAAATGTGTAAACAAAAAGTTCTTCATTGCAACTGATTGACAAATTGCCCTACATCGACGTCGATGTAGGGCAGTTTGTCCATCAGTTGCAATGAAAACATCTCGATGGAAGAATTCTACTACCGGTAATTTGAATAACAAAAGCAGTACCTGCTGCATGCTATATTATAGGATTAGAACCAACACTTGCTGTCGGGCGGAAGCTCAGTCTAGTAGAGATGACGCCCGTCCAGAGATCAGGAGGTCGTAGGTTCGAATCCTGCTCGAGTATGTACGCCCATGATTTTTTATCATGTCTACTACTAAAACACTGATCAATTCAGTGCCTATTTACGTCGATGTAGGGCAATTTGTCAATCAGTTGGAATGAAAACATCTCGACGGAAGAATTCTACTAATTTGAATAAAAAGTTCTTCGCATTTTGAGAAAATGACGGTGAAGTGATTAATTGTTGTCTGATGATCCCCCTCTGTTCTAATTTCAGGGTGATTTGCGGCGAATGTGGCATGAGCCATTCATCAAAGGCCAGCAGAATAAGTACCTGGAGGTATGACAGGAGGCCAAAATGCATCTGGTGTAGTAACAGGCAAAGGCTGGAAGAGACCAGGAATCAAGCTTTTTCTTCGGCGCAACGGAATTGTTGCGAGAGGCGTCATGCCGTTGCGCTCTTTGGGGGTGGGCGGAGGGGTCCGTAGGTTGGACTGCGGAGTGTTGTTGTCCCCCCGGGGGGAGGGACATTCATGTGCCGTCGTGAGACAGCGTCAAGCTTCACGGTGGTGCCAGGTCCATTAATGGTACGAAATGATGGTGTGCTCGCTGGAGAATATGTGGAGACTCCTGCTTGGTTAATGTGTCTTGATGGCAGTGACTTGAACAGAGACTAAGACTGAGCAGAAAGGATACCTCACCAACATGTTGAATACATTGATAATTTACTGAAATAAAAAGATAGAGTGATAGAAAAAAAGAAGAAGAATGCATGTTTTAGAAGACCTGGGATACCCAGGTTGTTGGTGAGAGTCTACAGTCAGCAAAGCCAGAAAAAGTGGTGCGACATTCAGGCACAGAGCATTCTCAGGGTGAAGTCAAGCCAGGAAACAAGCTGAACACAAGGTTGAGGGGCAAAGCATTGCCAGAGAGCCGAGCTAATATGACACCCCCTCCCCCTGTCGGCCTACTAGTCTCGTCCCAAGCCCCATGAGCCATTCGGAGTGATGCGCTCCCCCGATTTATTTTTGTCGACATTGTGCCAAAATAGCGATTCCTCATGAGAAGTGCACGGGGGCCGCAGAATCAGAAGGATGCAGCGGTCGCGGGGCAGCAAGACTTCTGGATGGCAGCCTTGGGGAGGGGCAGACCTCCTTCTGAGTGATCCTCTGCCGCTCACCCCCAGGAGGAAGCATTCTTGTACTGACTGGAACGTGCGTTATGATTGTCTGTCAGATGTGAAGGACAAGACACAAGCAGTAGCCTCTCCGCAGTGTATAAATTTCTCTGAGCGTACTGCGTTGTGCTCTACAATCAGCGGTCGTGACTAGGTGTATTGCTACCGGTGGCGTTTCACCGCGTTTGATTTAACCAAATTGGTGGACAGCGAGTCGTTGTTTGTCATTAATATTATTATCATCATCATGGTTGATCATATGTATGTGAAATTTGTTAACGACAAGCCCCCGTGAGAGCTTGAACAAAGACTACTCTCACGTTTTCTCTTTCTGTAGTGCAATGATATGCGGGTTAATTCGGGTTGCGTCTCGAAAGCTTAGCAAAATGTTGAGAGCACTGTTTTTTCAGGACGAGCCGTGCGCCAACGGCAGCCTTGGGGAGGGGCAGACCTCCTTCTGAGTGATCCTCTGCCAACGACCAACGAATATACACAACAGAGAATCAAAGGAGTGCGTTTTGGAGATCTTTCCGTGGCCTATCATCCTCAACGGCTCACCCATTTCAAATGCATGGGAATTGCTCTCAATTGGACGATATTGCCATTCAACTTAGACCATTAGTATGTTGGAATCATGTACTAGAGTGCTCCAGGTAAATTTCTGTTCTTATTTCTTATGCATAGCCCTCATCACCAGGCCCACTGGATGATAACTGTACATGGGTGTGGTGGATCCTGGTTGGTGTAAATGATCATAGAATGTAACTATATCGGTTGGATGAATGACTTGTCGTACCAAAAGCACTCACCCTCTGAGGAACCTGCAATTTTTTTTTTTTTCCAATCATCATTAGGTAAAGGGTTTTGGATTATATCTTTATTTTCTGTCAAGTGGTGTGTATGCTTCTTCTCTTTTCTTCGTTTTCTCTTCTTTTTAGCTCACCTGAGCCAAAGGCTCAAGTGAGCTATTGCAATCGTTCTTCGTCTGACATCCAGTGTCCAAACCCCCCAAAATTAAGGAATCTTTAAAAATCTTCTTCTCTAGAACCAGAAGTGATAGAGCTAAGTTAATACTATGACTTAGTACATTGTTGACTGTAGTTTCAAGTTTGCTCATGGCGGAATCAGGGGTGCCCCCTTGGGACCCAGGGGAGGGGTCCTAATGGGGCCTAAATTGTACATTTTCATCTTCTTCTTGAGAACCCCATGACCGATTTTCACCAAACTTGGCAGGTAGTATCCCCAGGGGCATAGGATCTCAATCTGTACAAATGGGCACCGTATCCCACCTTGAGGGCCCCAAGGGGCCCAAACCTCCCAAAATGAAGGAATCTTTGAATATCTTCTCTAGAATCAGAAGTGATAGAGCCAAGATAATACTATGAGTGAGTACTTTAATGACTGTAGTTTCAAGTTTTTTCATAGCAGATCCAGGGGTGCCCCTCTTGGGGGCAGGGGGGAGGGGTGGGAAGGTCCAAATGGGGGTCTGAATTGTACATTTTCATCTTCTTCCTGAAAACCTCATGATGGATTTTCATCAAACTTGGCAGGTAGCATCTCTAGGGGGTTAGGATCTCTATTTATCAAAATGGGCACCATGCCCCACCCAGAGGGCCCCAGGGGGCCCCAATCCCCCCAAATTAAGGAATCAAAAAAATTTCTGCCCTTATAGTACATTTTCATGTTCTACTTGAGAATGCCTGTTCAAATTTTGGTAGAGCTGTGAATAATTTAGATTATTGACTGCGTGAAAGGTGAACTTCCGATACTCGGGTGAGCGCTACACCCGCGGGTCTCTTGTTTTTTAATCAATACTAATTTTTTCTGTCTTGGCACATTTATAGAGGTATTTCAATTCCTGCAGATATTTCAAAGAAGTCTGCATCATCTCGGCAACATTTGTGAACTTTTATGTCACATTTTGTGCGGTGAACCATTCTTCCACCCCACCCAGACTCAAACCCCAGAAACCACCAACCCCCCCCCCCCCTTTATCATCAATGACCAGTAAAAGTAATGTCTGTAAGGGTAGTATGCAGTGATGCATGCCCTACTGATCAGTTTAATCCGCCCTGTTATGGCACTCCTGTCCGAAGAACAAAGAGCTTTACATGTACATGCAGGATTACTGTCGGGTCCAGATATATATGTAAATCAGTGAGCAAGTACATGTACATTGTATCTACAGGATTTTATTGAAATATCCAGATGGTATTTTTCACTGCAATGCATAATCCCAGCCATCTTTTGTACTGAAAGTTATGTCAAATAGAACGTGAATATCAAGCTCACATTGTTGTACATGTGGATTTTTCATAGTTGATGGAGTGCAAGATCACACCAGACTTTCATACTGGCTGTCAATTGAAAGTATTGAACATGTAGTCTGGTAGCCATGGGTCTAGGTTCTTTAGTCTATAAACTTTTAGACGAGGAAATCAATGGCATGAAATTAGCAGACATTAAGTATGACTTTGAAGGTAAGAGAATTTCCTCACACAAGAATAGAAATGAGATACGTATGTGTCAGTGAAGTTTTAAGCAGATGAATCACACTTTGTATTCAGATGGCTATGAAGTTTCCATGGTAACATTTTTACCACGTATGCTTTGAGATTTGACTTTGCACATTTGAGGAAAACAAAAGTGGAAATACAAAGAATTTTCTATATTGAGAGGTTGGATTTTTTTTTTTTTTTTTTTCAGGAGTGGGGTACGAACTTTGAATCATGACAATTGTAACTTGAGCCTTGTCTGTGTGATGAGGTTTGTATGAAATCATGAACACTGGTGCAGGCCAGGAACAAAATCTCTCCACTTTCATGAAAGATATATTTTGTTTAGACCCTGAGTGGTCATGTGAAAAGCAAGGGATGAATGGGATATGACACCATTGTGGTGGTGTGGAATGGTTTGGTCCTTAGGGGTGTGAGTAAAATTATCCGTCTCTTTTCTTCTTCTTTTTTTAATATCATCATGCGCTTCAGAGTAATTTTGGAATAATCAAAAATACATCTTGCACATGATGTTAACTATAAACTTGTAATTCATTTTGATTTGAGCTACCTGAATGATGATCAAGTTAGATAACTGTTTCTTTTGTAGCCAAGTTCTCCAAAATTATCTCATGTTAATCATGGGTCCCTCTTGCAAGAAAGCATTGCTGGCTTCTTATTGGCCTCGTTAAGTAGCTGCCTTAGCAACAGCCAATCACCTTTGACGATAGGTTGGCGAGCCAGCTCGGCATTTGGCTCACCCTGCATTGCTAGCAGAAGGCTCGGGGTAGAGGCCCTGTAAGACCCAGTGAGCAATGCTGCGCATTACCGCGCCATCCCGTCTGATGAGGGGCAAATTTGGATTCCCTTCACCCCGTTAGAATCGCATCATCTGGCAAGTGAAGGATTCTGCTTTTCATCTCTCAGATAGCAGGGTGCCAGCAAAGCATATCATGACGTGTGATTTGATCTATGAAATTTTGAATGATTTGTACTCGTTAATGCAATTTTTTGCCATGAAGGTCAGTAACTGTTGTAGTTAATTGTTGTTTTTTCTTTTATATTTCGTTGGAGCAGTTTGGTGCCTGGTTTTGATCGACTTTAGCCAATTAATCAGTGGGGATATGTTTAGAGTGTCATCTCACGATACATTGTATTACACATGTAACATGCCGTAGAGTATGACATGTTTCTAATGCCGCCCTAAATGCCAAGCAATATGAATGTAAATTGTGTTGTATACGCAATGACCAAATGAACAAAGTCAGCAGATCCATTTCTTTCTTTTCTTTTCCTTTCTTTTCCTTTTCTCAAGTCAAACCTGTACTTGCATCACACAAAAGACTTTTTTGCAACTGCTACACTGATCACAGCTTTTATCAGTATCCAGTTACCTTCAATAGCTTCTAATTATCGACTTGGTCAATGCAATTAATTGTTTGTGTTTTTTTTTTTTTTTTTGACAAACAGAGTGATGTCAGATTTGTTGGCGATGTGTTATAATGTGACAAATTAAAGACTGTTAACTCTTAGACAAGTTAAACTATTTTCAGTATTAAATGTGCTCTTCATAAATGATGTAAAATTGTGTCCGTGGGTGCTGATTATGATATTCGTCCACTGAGATCTTGTGTAAATCGTGCTGTTCGTAACAAAGAAACAAACAAATAATGGACATCATTAGTCTGAGATAACGCTTCAAGTCAGTGTCACTCGTCATGTTTGTATGATATGTTGATATCTTGTCGGTCTTGTTAATTATGTTCTCCGGGGAATGATTGTTGTCAAGTATCTTTGACCGGGAGATGTCCAGAGTAGAGTTTTAGAGTCGTGGCTAGAATTGAGAAAAGTGAGAATGGCAGCATGTATGTTATGGGTATCTATGCCTCAGCACACACAAAGAGAGAAAAAGTAATGAATAAAGGAAAGATAAATAAATAAAAGCACCTCGCAAATTATGTTGACTCTGCCAGGTAAGTTGTTTGCAAGACCGAATCAAGTGAGCATAAAAAACACATTGTGGCAACATTCTCAATAGATGGTCGCAGAGTAGGCTTTCTATCAGGCAATTAGATTTATTCAAAACTTGCTGCCTAACAGTAATTGCTTCCTGTAATCAAAAGTTTTCATATACTTTTTCTATGACTAAATTATGAATGATGGAAGATCCATCCTGCATTAAACTGCTTGCACTAAGCAACAGGACAAACATTGCATTGTTCATATGGGATTCTACCATTTGGAGCCAGAAGATTAAATTCACCTGAATCTTATCAGAAATTCTGCTCATGATAGAGACAAATGCTCCAAAAAAAAAAAAAAGCCACATTTTAAGATTCAAAGTTTGACAAGTTCAGTCCATCCCATTTTTAAAAACAGTAGATTTTCAAACAATATATGTGAGTGTAAGGTATGCATCATCATGTGCAGGGTACTTACAGTATATACACCAGATATGACCAGGCAAATCTGTTATTAACCCTTTTGCATCTGAAGATTCTGTACGTAATGGTCTATTGTTCCCCCCAGAAGGTACAGCCATATTACTCTCATTCCGACAACTTTCAAAATTACGTAAAATAGCTTACTGCATGTTTGTTTTTGTCTATTTTAAGTTATGTTTATTTGAAAGCCTATTAAGACTTTACCAAGAGACTTGTGTGTTACAGAAGTAATTCTGACATACTTTTAATGATCTTTGACCTCTTTCAAATTGCATAATTATATATTCTATATGAAAACAATAAAAATGTTTAAGCATGAATTTTTTTTTTTTTTTAAGCAAACGGGCAGTTTCGGGCGTTTTAGGGAGTAATAAGACAGAGTTTTGGGCGGTTCAGTTACTAATGGGTTAATGAAGGAAATATTGGTCACCCTACTTGTAGCTTGAGATCCTTTTTGTGTCACGCTGCCCTCTATTGCATGGGACATATTACTGATCCAAAATCATGCCACATGACACACATTATTTTTAAGACACTTCTTTCTTTACTGTAAAAGTGGAAATTTTCGCAGTGTTGAAATTTTCGCGCATTTCGCGCAACCAGAAACAAGCGCGAAAATAAAAGCACACGAATATTTATGCATGCTGTATGTTCCAGTTGTTGATGTCTTTATTCCACGGAATTAAAAACACACAAAACTCTTTTCGTCTGGCCAAGCATGAAAAAAAATTAGTCATGCGAAAATATCCACTTTTACAGTATTTGTGTATACACCATGCAACTCAACAGCGATACATCCTGGCACAGCCACTATATGTGCGTGATCATACGATGGTAATTTGTGGCTTCATTTGTGATAGGGGATAGTGGGGGGGGGGGGGGAAGGAGGATTCACAGTTGCCAATTTGAAGATTGGTACAAGTGGTCAGGAGTCTGTGCAAAGAAAGTGATGTAATCTTTGGCAATTCAATCGAAGCAGATTTTGCCAAAACTATTTCACAAAACATGTTCTTGCAAAAGGATGTAAAGTGTCGCTTGTTTTGTATCTGAATGAAAAACCTTTTCTTTAAAAGAAACAAAAGAATAGAAGGGATAATTTCACTTATGTCAGATGTCCAAACAGGACAAACATCCCCCCTTTTTATTTATTCATATTATGCTGGTGTTTACCTGATTACAGGTCTCAAATTTTGAATCATCCCAGCATCCAATATCATTAATTTGAAGGTGGCAGTTGGAATCAAAGTAGAGTAATCTGGATTTCAAAACTCCAAATACAAATGGACTTAGCAGAGATAAAGAGAGAGAAAGAGAGTTTTTCAGAATTCCTCCTATCTCTTCTTTTGCTGCATAAAGCATCTATTTATATCGTTAACGTGGTAAATCATGTCATATGCAAATCAGAATTACAGTGGATTGCTGACGTGTAAAATTATATGCAGTCTACAGCTCGGGCTAGTGGTGGTTGTACCTCTATCAGCACCCTGATCATGTGAATAAATGTATCAGCCCAGAAAGAGACTATTTTCAGTGGCTTGTTCTCAGCATTGGCGTATTTGATGCCTGATATATCACCACAGAGAGTGTAGCCTTGATTCAAGACAGATGTAGTTGTGGGGAGGGGGATGGAACAGGCACGTAACATGGACAAGTACAATAGTCCCCGGCTGAGACAAGAGTTTCCTCAAAGTAACCCTTGTTTAGGACGATGTTTACATTGACTTATGATCAACAGCAAATATTTATTTAACTTAGTCCCATGTACTGTCTTTGTTGTGGTCTTCTCTTGGGCGCTGTCGTCTCTCTATCTAATGACAAAGGATGCTGCGAATTAAACAAGAAAGCGTTGTCTTACGCATAGATCTCCGGGTTGACGTTGGTGTACGACCTATGATTTATGTCCTTTTTGTAATCGGTTGATATCATTGTTTGTTATGAATATCGTTATCATTGTTGTGAAATGAATCATTTCACAACATTGTTCATTGTTGTGAAATGAATTCATCTTCTTTTATCAGTGGTTGTCTGCTGTTATCCATGCCTGATCATGCAGCCAGCAAATAATGAAATGCTTGTTGAAAATGTGTCACAAGAAAAAAAGAAAATAAACACATAAAAATGAACTTGGTGTGTCATTCATTGCTGTCGTTTTCTTTCCGTATGTGTGCAGATGTGTGCCCAAGGTGAGAAGGCTTTCTGCATCTATTTGAAAATTTCCCTGTTTTGCGCACAAAGTTTGATTGATTTTATATTTTAAATGAACTGAAAAAGTGGAATATCTAATTATGACTTAAATTCTACTTCTGAAGTTTCAGTGCTTCAGGCATAAATTCTAAGTATGGGTAAAGTTGCTGAAATATTGTAGATTTTCTTTTCTATTTTTTATACACAAACTGATGACAGTTAAAATAGGCAATGACATCAGCTAATCCAATTTGTGGATGTCATATTGATGTGTAAATTATAAAGAATGTTCAAATAAAAGAAATTTGTTACTTTTTTGAATCATTGTCAAGTTGTATTGACACTTTCACTAATAAGTATATCTGCCTTTCAAATTTTAAGATACACTAGAGTGAAATTCTCCTGTGAAAGCTGTTCCATAAATCTTACTTCAAACTTTTACAAACGCAGTGCCTGAATATAAAACTGCAGATGCACATGTGCAATCATTGATATCATACATGCTTTATTTGTACTTTTTTTTCAATATATACATCAGCAACAGAATACGGAATAAATAAATATAAAATTCATATTAACATTTGTATATACATAGTTGTAGATACCACTTAAAAAATGGTGTCTTACTAGATGAAATTTGTAAATGATAAGTTGATTTGGAATTATACACTATATCATCATTTCTCTAATTAGTCATGTGGAAATACTTTGTTTTCATTTTCTTTTCAAATTCTCAGTTATTTCTGTAAAGCATAGATACATGTAACATGTACTACTATTTGAAGAGTTTGTTCACAAAAACCGATAAGTCCATATTTGCCAAATGGAGATATTTGCGATTAAAGGTCAAGAAAAATAAAGAGAATAATAAGAAAATTTTTGCTTCTTTTGACCATAAATTCAAAAATGTACCTTTATATGTAGTGACCAATATATCATTTAAAAGGTTTTATTTTGTACTTTATGACAGAGACCGTACTTCAAAATCTTCAAAAATGGACATCGGTTTTTGCAAACAAACTCTTCATTTCTTTCTGAAAGATTTACTTCACAAGTAACAAAGACAAAATTACTGTGACAGTGTGTATGACAGACCATCTTTAGATGTACATGGAGGATTTATCTACACCACAGGCAGGACCATGGAGTTGAAAAACAACTTCCCAGTAATGCTGCGGAAGATAATGGCCCATCGGAAGTACGTAATGGTTACGATAACTACATGGTGTGAAATTTTACACCCGCAAGTATAACTTACAGTATACCAAGGTAACCCAGCCTTCTCGGGGTCACATTTCTAGCACTTGAAATAATGGAATAAAAGTAATGAGAAATTTGTGTAGCTCAAGGAGAAACAATTTGAAAATGAATAGATAAAGTAAGAAAAAAAAGTTGCCTTCCAGTGAAAGAAAGTGGCAGTGAATGCAGGGATGTTCACTACCCGTGTTTGTGAAAACAAAGAGAACAGAGAGAGTGAAAGAGAGAGAAAGAGAGAACGAAAGGAGTGCATGGGAGAGAGGGTGATTTGTCACATCCGACAAAAGCTCAAATCGCTGTGATCCACCTCAAGTTAATCTAGTGATGACAACCCCCCCCCAAAAAAAAATAGACAATATGGCAGAAGTTTTCATCAACATCAGACATATGATCAGAACGTCATGAAAAGTTTCATAATGTTGTGAGTTACAACAAAGTTGTTCCCAACCAATCATGCAAATTAGATGAGGCAATAATTCTATTAGCTTACTGCCTCATTTCAATCACTATTCTGTAAGAGTGTACACAAAAACCTTAGTTAATATACCTTGTTACAAAACTCCAATGTCAAAATTTTGATTAACTTTCACCATTTAATCTGTTTGATTTACAACTCAAACTATGAATGGTGTGCTACTGTAACTCTTGCAGTAGAAGAACTCATCCATGGGCGAAGCTGGTGTGTTAGACAGAAAATTTCGACCATCATTCCAGTAGCTAAATTTTGAAACTGAATAATGTACAGCTTATTTTCGCTTTTGTGTTGTTTTTCAGTCGAACGTGACAGTCATTTTCATAGCGCCCTCTCCGATGAATGTCCACACAATGTGGATCAATCATGAGCATTTCAAAAGCGACAGAATGCCTCCGTAGTCCCGCCTGTTGACAGCAGGAGTTTTCACTCATTTCGTTCAGTCATTTCGTAGCTGTTGAGCACTACTTCTCCCAAGCTGTGCGCACTGAACATGGCCTCCTTTTTGTCATCGTTGTCATGGTCATGATTGTCATCCTCTGGCGTTACTCCTGGGTCGGCGGGGCCATCGACGTGCCTGCCTCGGGCGGCGTGATCGTAGAAGACGCCGGCCTTACCGACGATGTCGGGCAGGGCACTCAGATTGACCTTGATTATTTTTGTAGAAAGTAAGAATAGGAATAAGTTATGCATCATAATCCTGCAAAGTTTGTAAGGAATCAGCCGTTCTCTAATCCCATTCCCTTCTCTAACAAACATCAAATTATTTCATCGCCTTTTCGTCGCCCTAATTAGCAGGTGTTGTTAAATATTGCTTGCAATTTGCCTATTTTCCTCCAGGCCAATAACAACTGTTTTTATTATCGTTATCAATTTACCACTGGAGTATTATGAGGCCCTAACTGTTAATTATTTCCTGCTTCTGGAGATCCATTTGGGAAATTGAAAAGAGATGATCTAGAGAGAGAGAGAGAAAAAAAAATCCTCTGTTGACATCACTGATCATGGGCATGTGGTTTAATTTGAAATTGGTGCGTATTGCAAAATCCATTAGAAGTTAAAAGTTTCAGACTGTACATAGTTTGGACCATCAAGGCAGTCAAAGGATTGACAAACGTTCTCTCGCAATGTGAAGCTGAGAAAAATTGAATTAAGATACATAAATGCATAAAAATCACATCTGATAAGAAGATCGATGGTATCGCTAGGCAATGGATAATAATGACGAAACGTCAATTTGATACTTATGAGGGCGCCCTTTCAGAGAACTCGCAGTAATGAAATCAAACTGTGTTACCATCTTACCCTGAAGAAGCCGTTGAAAGGCGAGTCAAGGTCGGCGACCACGTAGCAGAGAATGGTGATGCTGAATACGGTCATGATACACATAGCCAGCTCCATACGGTACGAATAGGCCTGGAAGGGAAGAGAAGAGAAACAGGAAATATAGATTGGTGCGAAGATCCGAGGACAACATAATCATTTTACTGACAATGTTCCTCTTTGTCAGTCGGAAAAAAAAAATGGATAGAGTTCTACATGACAATGCCACAAGCGGGGGTAATCGTATGGTCACTCAACCCCTCAGGAAGATTACTGCTAATACACAGAAGGCTACCCTTGGTAAATACAGTGTATTCCCGCTACATCATAACAAACACGGATATAACGAAATTTCCGTTACAACGAAGTAAAAAATTCAGGTCCCCAAATTAATATCTTTATGTAAATGTTGTTCGGCTATGACGACATTTCGATGTAACGAAAGAAAACTGCCGGTCCTGTCGAGGACTTCGTTATAGCAGCGGTCGCCTGTATAGCTAGGCATGTAGGACCATTGCATTATTAATATAAGCTAAGACCCTGATCCCCATGAAGGCGATGCTTGACATTGAGCAAGCTTTCATCGAAGCGAAATTCATACATACACGACATGGCCGGCAGAGCGTTTCCAAAAGTGGGGAGGATGACCCACTTCCGGGTTTGATGAGCTAAAAAGCAAAAACAAAAAACAAAAACAAAAACAAAACAAAACAAAACAAAACAAAAAAGGGTCCTCAGCTCATCTCTCCCCTTTCACCTCCGGGTTTCTTCGGCTGACAAGCGAAAAAAAAAATCCTCAGCTGATCTCTCCCCTTCCACTTGCGGGTTTCTTCGACTGACAAGCAAAAAGAAAAAAAAAAGGGGGGGGGGTCTTCACTGGAAAAACATAACCTCACCGCGATCACACTTCAAGATCTCTATCTATTTCTTTTTAGTGCCACTTACGTACTTCTGGGTTAAAAAAAAAAAGTGGGAGGGGGGAGGGCTCAAAGTCATGACACCTTATGTATTCCTTTGTATGGTGAACAAAAAGTGTGGGGGCCCCACGGCCCCCGGTTCCGCCGGCCATGCACGAATCTCGAGTTCTGAGCTTTGATTCATCGTACGTAGCAATCAAAATTTATTGACTGTTCAGTGATTGCTAAGTAACAAAGTGATTGTTCATCAGCAAACACCAAGGGATCAATGACTTTTGGTCAGACAATGAGAGCGTTAACCTGGCAACAAGGAATAAGGAAAATACTGACGCTACCAACAGCGGCGACAGCGGACTAGAACGGATGGCATTTTATTATTATGGTCCTAGACCACCGAGATACCCCTAGGTTCCATGTCGCAAATACGCTCTAACCTACATACACTAGTGGTTTCTCACGTTTAGGAGCAGAACACCAAAGAAGGCAAAGAATCCGAGAGTCTCGAGGAAGAGCCATTTGAGTGGGTGGATCCGGGCCATCATCACCTCATAGCGTTCGGAGGAGTCTGAGTTCAGGCCCACCACGTGGTCCATCAAACTGTCCTGGAAGTGGAGAGGGAACAAGTGAGGAGGGGACAAGCCCAGAGAAATGTATATCGTTCGTCAAAAAAGGAAATGTAATATTAATACAGGAGAGTAACTGAGATTCAGGTAGATAATTACTTAGTTCGTCATAAAATCCTGACAAAGATTTGGCAGTTTGTATTGCAGTTATTGTATATATATATAAGTCGAATGATTCCCCCTTGTATCTTATATTGAATCATACGATTGCTGTTGCTGTGACAATCGTCATTCATCTACGAAGTTCAAGAGTCCATGTTATAACATAACTGATGCCTTCTTTCATAATAGCTAGGGTGATTATTTGGACAACTTTAATATACGCATTCATGTGTTGAACCTTCTGCTGACTTATATAGCCATCTTGGAGCGAAAACCATTATGGGATCGCCATTCAACCGTTTTCCTCCGTATGTTTACACCCTGCGCGTTGCTTCGCGTAAATGGGAGTTTGGACTCTCGTACAAGGGACCTCCATTCTATGAAATTATGCCCTGCTGTTTTCTAGGGACAGAGTGTTTTACCTCTTAATAGAGGGGTTGGCGTGATTATACATTTTGCTTAGCTTGGCTCGCTCGGACTCGATCCCCGCCCATTTGATTCCAAAGCAGTTGCGCTTACGACTGAGCCACTTTGCCGCGCCGAGCTTTCATCATGTGTGCATTCAAAATAATTATATGAATGATCTTACCAAGATGTGTCTGTCCAAATGCCACTTTGTTTGCCTTGTTCCAGAATTGCGAAGGATTGGTACAATCTGATAAAAAAAAAAAAAAAATAGAACAAAAAAGTTAAAAACTCATGAAATTAGTTTAGGAATAGATCATAGAATTAATGTTTCCTATATGGGACAAATAAGAGATAGTAATTTCTAAAAGTGAATATTAACAACAAAGTAAAGAATCAACAAATCCAATGCAAACAAATGAGTCCTGTTCTTTCTCCCCTCTCGCTCGTCTTTCGAACCCCTCCCCCTCTATCTATATATCTATCTATCTATCTATCTATCTGTTTTCGAAAACATGGAAAAACATAGACTATTCAGCCCTGCCTCACCCGCCAGATCTGTCCGCTGCACTTATCGCCCACATATTCCTCTGTGCTCCCGCTGCACAGTCCCTGGATCTGACGAATGATCGTGACAGCCTCGTCCTTCACGTAGCGATAGATCTGCGACGAGGTCAACGACACGTGCACATTTTTAGTCCAAGTGCCGACCAAATGGTAACAACGTGAGTACATGAGAAACATGACTGACGAATCAAAGAAACAAGGGTGATGGACAGTATTGTTACGTACGGATCAAAAATATACCTCCTCGGTCATGCTATACCCCTCACCTTTGACTTCTCCTTTAAGGTGATGTAGGAGAGGTGTGACGTCATAACAATGATCTGGTCCAGCTTGGAGACCTCGTTGGAGACGATGCTGATGAGAGATCGCTGTTTCTGCATTGCCGACTGGTAGGAAAATCCAAACGATGTCCTGCGTGAGCGGGAAACCGCCGCGCCGGCGCAGACGAAAAAGGGCAAAACAACAGATGAACAATAGCGGGGACACTCCTTTATAATGATATGATTGAATAAAAGAAATTCTTCCTCAAAGGGACTTCATTTATCATAGTATTAGTTCAAGCATTTAAAAGTTAAACTCTTCACGATTTACTCGTTTTAATTAATTTTTATATCTGTTGCCATGCGTTTCGTGCGGGCATAAAGCGTAACACATTACATTATTGTGTGTGACAAGTAACAGTAAATCGATTTCTTACTCTCGATCGGTATATCGGGCAGGTACCAAAGTGATGATATCACAGTCTTTTGTCATAATTTTCTTGGGTTGGACCCAGGTGCGAGCATGGGTAGCAACAATAGTTTTCAAAGATATTCGGGTCAGGTAAGGGTTGTATTGAATCACTTTCCATGGCGATGAATGGCTATGGCATCACAATTTGGTACTCGATTCTCTTAATACATTGTCTAACTATACACAGCCCTATCGCTGTACACAACGCGACAGGAGTGTGTACAGCGACAGGGCTGTGTATTATCATGCATTGTCATGCGTTTCATGTGAGCATACAAAATGTCACGCATTACATGTCACAAGTAACAGTAAATCGATATCTTACACCTGGTCGGCATTGTCCATTTTTCGTACCATTGTCCAGTCACCTGCTTTGACTCGTTGCCGCAATGTCCAATGGAATGTAAGTAATTCGATGTATCTATCTCACTTGTATTCTTTGATTATTGGAGAATTGAATACTAATTAAACTACAATTATCACAATTATGATGACTACAAAAGTGAAAGGGGCGATAAAAACATCGTAAAGCCCAAAAGCTAACAAACTCCCCGGGATTTGACAGTAAGAGATTACAATCAATCACACTGTACGTGGGATATTCGCACAACTCAATTATTGCCTTGATTAATGGTCCCGTTGAGTATCACATTCTCTTTATACAGGAACAAATTGACCAACACCCTATCCTTTATGATATCTGAAATTATTTGTGGTAGTGTTTGCACATTTCGGTTCATAACTGGTCTATAATTTGCAACATCTAGACTAGGACCCCGTTTACGACAAAGTTAACGACGAGGTTAACGAGCACAAGTCGCGTAAAACTCGTACATACACCTATAGAACAAAATAAATGTCGTTTCTGATCACCAGAAAGCTTTAAAGAGACTTGCCGGACAAAACGACAAGTGACACATCAAATATTCTACACTTCGTTGTACATTCTTTGGACACGTGCAAACTGCTTCATTTATTATGTTATTTATTAAGTTTCCAAGAGGAACGACTACATAAAAAAAAGACACTAAATACAAAAAGCTGTAAAATTGAATACATTAGCGAACAAGCCTCATTTACATAACAATGTCGAAGAAACTTACGCATAAACCAGTCCGGCAGGTGCAAGGAAACAAGCTACAAAGGGGAGAAATAGGAAAAGGCAAAAAACACAACACATTCAGACAAAAAAGAAAACCCAAAAAAACAAAATGAGTCGCCACTACTGAAATCAACAGATCGAAGGCCAAAGAGAGAGAGAGAAGGTGAAAACGTCATTATATCGATTTCTAATCACGGAAAATTTGTCGTTGTATCGACGGCGTTAATTCAATCGAAACCGCAATTTCGAGCAATATGTAAACATGATATTAAATCTCATCACATTAACAGACACTGACTTCGTGAGGCAGAAATGACATTCAAAATAGTTCTGTCTAAGGAAATAATGTATGCCTGCATACTATTCATTTAATAAGGAAGTCTTCAGCTATGATTTAAGGTCATGCATGTGGCGACCTATATGCGTCGTTGCATAATTTATATCTTAAGAGCTGCCAAGTGAAGTAACGCTAAGTTTCTCAAAGTCAACAAAGGCGTGAGTTCTGGACAGACACGATACTCCCAAGAGGTGTAGGCTATTAGTAGATGATAGTACGGACGGTGAAAGTTTATTTGTGTAATCGCAGCATCCCGAGAAACGTATTTCATACCACGTCCAATTCGCATGTGCATATTTTATTTGTAGAACTTTTAAAGTTATAGATTTAGGGTAAATCCTAGTTGAAGGTCAATTGAAGTTAAATAGATAACATTAATGTGATAATTATCTTCAAGTTAACTCTAATGACTAGAGTGAAATAAAGATAACAAAATTGCATGATGCTTCTTAAGAATCAGACATGAAAGAGAGAACAGTTTGAATACTTGAAAGTTTCGCTTTTTTCCTACACAAGTGATATTCTTTGCAACCACAAAGTCAAAATGGAAAAGAGAAATATTGGAATATACCTTACCATTCTCCTATTTGTTTGTACACAGAAATATTATAAAGATAATCCTGTCTTTGGTCGATAATATACGACCCAACTACAACCCAATATCTACTTTTGCGATTTATGTTGCTTTATCATTCAATTCAATTCAGTTCTATTCTATTCTAATCATTCTATTCAATTCATTTATTTTCATTCTTCTTTTTCCAATAAAACATAACACAGAACACATTCACTACCAGACTAAAATAAATTTGCGGGAAAGAGAAAACTTTGTGTTTAATGATTACACAAGTAAAAATGTGAAATGTATAGTGAAGATTTAGATGTCATTTTGAGACTTTGAGATGATAATATCATTACCCTAAGTTTGTGTACGGTTGCAACTAATATTAATGTTATGTTTGAAAACATGCGAAATTCAGTAACTTCAGAATGGAATTTCCATTAAGTCTGTATTATATGACTATAATCTATCTGCTGAGGATTCGTAAGTACAGCTGTAGTGTGGAATTGCCGTTATCATGACGTGTGGAATTGCTGATGTCTTGCCTGCATGGGTATATATGGGCTACATAACGGAAGTTGCAATTTCCCCGACATTGTATATGAATTCCTGGTATAATTATGGTTTTACCAATGGCGTCGTTGATGTTGGGGACGCCCTCGGGGAACTCGTCGGGCGGCCAGAAGAAGGCTGTGACGGGCGAGTAGATGAAGAGTACTAAGGGGCAGAGGGCGAGGGAGATGAGAGCAGGGAGGGCGATGCGGCACAGCGGCAGGGGCTGGTTGAAGAACAGGTCCATGCTGTGGATGGTCTCCACGTCCTCCATGGTCAAAACTTGGGCGAAATTGCGCCAAAACAAAAAACAAAAAAAAAGAGGAAAAAAGCCAAGCAGTTTCGAAACATGATCATAATGGTGGGATATATCGATGGAGAGCGAGATAGTTAGATGGAAGGACAGATTTTAAACGTTGTGTATGCAAGACAAATTACAAGAACAAAAATGGAGAGTTTTATCGCAAAACGAGCTAACTCCACCTTGGTTGAATTAGAGATATTTGCAAATAAAGCTGCCAAAAATACAAAGAAAAATAATACGAAATATGAGATGATCAAATAATCAAAACTTCAAGGATATTCCTTGTTGTGTTAAAAGTGAAGTATCACTGGAAAAGGTTTTCTTTTACTCTATCTGATGATGGAGTTACTTTAAAATGTTTAGAAATGGCGCTCAGGACATTTTGCGATGAAACTTCAAATAAATTGAGAAAACTGGTTACATATGATTTCCTGTTTATAGGTATGGTGTTGTGTAACTTGCGAATACAGTGCAGTTTACTGTAGTGTATATAGTGTAGTGTAGATTGAAGTACATATGTATTGTGTATGATCAGGGAGGTGGAAGATCCACCTCCCTGGTATGATATTGCAGTGCAGTGTATAGCACAATGTACGCACTGCGTATACTAAGTAGTATGTACTGAAATATCATATCAAAGAGCAATCGGCTTTAGTTGCCCCAGTCACATAGACATCCCGGATCACCCAGGACCACCCCGGATCTGATCCGGGGAGAGATCCGTGTTGACGCCGGGAGGCCAACACGGCAACTTTTGGAGGTCAAAAACATCCGGCGTCATCCGGGGACTGCCGTGTTGGCAGAGCAATCCGGGGTGGACCGTGTGGCTGCCGTGTAGCTGCCGTGTTGATCCGTGTAGATGCCGTGTTTGTCCGTGTAGACGCCGCGCTCCTCCGGCCTTATCCGTGTAGCTGCCGTGTTGATACCGTGTGTACAGTCATACCAAAATCCCGGATCTCCCCGGACGTCCCCGGATCACCGTGTAGATCCTTGAGCATCCGTGTTTATAATATGTGACTGGGGCATACGTTGTTCAACATAGTATGATGTTCAAGTTCAAAGAGTATGTTCATTAACAGACACTGTTGCAACCACTCATGTAGACCGCAATGTGTGGATGGAGATTGTAATGGTTTGTCAAAAGTTTCGTTTCGTTTGTATTGTATGTTTTTTGTGTTTTTTTTTTTTTTTGTTGTTGTTGTTTTTTCTCTCTCTCTCTGTGGAATATTTTAGTAGCACATGTACAGGTCTATAGGTCTATAAATAAATACAGACTTTAATCAAAGTAAGATACAGTATATCTTTAGGACTGTACAATATGTATTCAGCTACAAGAATGAAGGACAGTGTGTTACGGTGGTGTTCAAACGGAAGTCTGCACGCATAGGCCTATATGTATTGCATATGGATACCACGAGTGCCTACAAGCGTAGCCTCCTGGCAAGTCACTTACAAGCATGTTTACAGGCCTCCCTCATCTCCTGCACACCCGCCATTGCAGGACCACCGAAAGACGACGTGAGATTCCGAAGACTCGGCTGCGTGAAGTAGTCTCGAGGCAAGTCGTGCTCCTTGTATTTTTGCCGCTTCAGGCGAGCTTTTACCATGAGGAACACCAACCCTAAAACAGCGATTGTTTTTGAGGATGAGATGGGGGTGGGAATTTGTTGCATTAATCATACTTTCTATAGACTTTACCCTAAAAAACTGAGTGACGCAATGTCGATTAAATTAGAATTTATGCATTTGAAGTAGAAGTTCTTGATCCTGTCTTGTGTCAATGACTTTCGACAGTGAGTAGCTCTACATCGCCATGAGGTGTTCTGTGCCGATCGGCACTCAAACCAAAGATCAATAACATTGATAAATATGAATCTTAACCAATGTTTTGTTGATTTTGAGATCAAGTTTCGCATGACATTTTTAATTCCTTGCTTTTTTTTACTCCATAAATTATAACCAATAGTGACAGTGAAAATGCAACACGTGTAGATGCGTTTTAAGAAATATTCCCTTTACACCTATATTAAAGGGATGGTACAGTATTGGCGGAGATGAGAATTGGGCTTTTAACTTTTTGCGAGGTACCAGGAAAACACCTATGATAGTACAGAGCATACCATTTTAAGAGGAATTCAAAGTTTATTTGAAGAAAATCGGGTTTGGAATGACTGAAACATCCAAAAACAAAGTAAAACAAAGCAATCGAAATAAAGTGTGGGTCCCACACTTTATTAGAATCGCTCTTTTTGGATATCTCAGCCATTTCAAAACCAATTTTCATCAAATAAACGTTGAATTCTTCATAGAATCACATGCTCTTTAATATTTCATTTCATTTCATTTCATTTTTATTTCATTTCCGGCCAAAGCATATAATATGACAATATCATATAAACAAATTAAGTACAATTTTCATAAGAGGTTTCTCATTATCTCACCGAAAAATGTTAGAAACCTGAAATTAGGTCTCAACCAAAACTGTACCTTAATACCTATAACCCAGTTTTTCCAATATTGTTGATTTAAACAAAAGAACAATGTCACTTTTTAAAGGAACCAAACAAACAATTTCTTCAAAATGACTACACGACATTTATTCATCGATTTTTTTTCTTTCTGTGAATTCGTAAGGATAACGGAGAGTATTGGATAAGATTTCACCCTTTCTCAAATGACTCCTTTCAATGACTGAATTTGAAATAAATTGATTTTAATAAAAAATTGTGATTTCCTCTCATACCGTCTTGTTATGCAGATGTCCGTGTTGAATTTTATGAGTTGAAAGCTGATGTGTGTGTGATGGTGTGTTTGTCTGTTGATGTGTGGATTTGACTGAGTGTGTGTGTGTGTGTGTGTGTACCCATCTGATCTCTATAGGAGGTAAAACCTCGTTACAGTGATCAGTCAAGTGGCGCATCCCCCGAGAATGTTCTGCTTACCACCCGAGATCAAGAGCATCAACGAAAATGGAGGAATAATGATTTCGATGGCGGTCGGTGTTTGTTCCGAATACGCCGGAGGTTCGACCTCGGATTCGGCTTCCGGCTCGCCCTCGGGTTCGCTTTCAGGTTCGCCTTCAGGTTCGCCTTCGGGTTCGCCTTCGGGTTCGCCTTCGGGTTCACCTTCGGGTTCGGCCTCCGGCTCGCTCGTGGTGATGATGGGTTCATCTTCGGCAGTCGGTTCGGCCGTCGGTAGTGTGGTGAGGGCTCCCTCTGTGGCGGACACGGCGGAGAGCACGAGAGTGACGCTGATCACGACCAGATTGGAGTAGTTAGCAATGTGCTGAAATGGACGAGAGCGTTTCGAAGATATCTTCGTCCTGAGGCAAAACATGAAAGTAGGCCTATATGACATTATTCTATTATTCTCCCTCCTTACACGCAAACCCCTTTCCGTCGCTCGTTACGTACGCCTACTTCTTCATATTTTGTTTTGTGCTGCATAGCGGTTGTTGTGGTAAATGCAGAATGTCGGATGCCATCGCAATGCTTCAAGAACAAGCACCTACTATCACTAATCACCCCCCCCCCCCCCCGCTAGACAGACATACAGGCAGACATTGCAGACCACATGCACGCACATATAGATACATTTCTTACATTGCTATCTACACACTGTACCCTCAAATAGCACGGAATAATTGAATATTCTTGTTTGATACACAGTATCTTTCAGATTTATTACATTCTATTTTGTTTTATATTAGTATTGTCTGGGGCAAATTATTTGTTGCATAGATTTCTAGGGCCCCAAGTTTTCTCTCTTTCTCTTCTTTCTTTAAAACAACATAACAACAACACGGAATAAGGGCAGAACATGGAAAACCCCTAAATCGTAATTTGGAGTTTCGTATTTTGGCATGTAGCAGTAATTTTCTAAAATTAAGCGAATGATATTAAGAAGTGGCCTCCACACTCTGTCTGGAAGGGAGCATAGATAAGGATTTAGATCTATTAGTCTACACATTTCATACAGGGAAAGAAAGTTGCACACATTAAACTGTGGGGATATTCCCTGAAATCCCCGACGGAAGTGTCATCACACTAGAATCAATAACTGACCCGTAATGTAGATCTATTGCGTTCTAACTTCTAGCACTCTAACGTTAGATCTAGTTCATCGTTTAAAGACAAATGAGCAGATGGAACGCGACTGACAAAAACTTTCAGCTATCATTAGTCATAAAGAATTACCTCTTTTCGCCCATCGCTTGAAGATGTCGATGAGAACCAAAATTGAAATTCTTGTCAGAGTTCGAAAACAATGCCCGATAAATACGTTGAACACAAAACTGTATTCAATGAATGGAAAGAAAGCAAAACAAAATGTGAATAGGTTTTTTTTGAATGGCTTGATCTGATAGAAAGCGCGCTGGGAAAGCGCGCACCATTGTTGGAATGCGTTGACAGGTGCGCAGCAGCTGCATACTTCGCGCTCGCCTGCGGAAAGATCAAGGTCAATCGAGAGGGAGTGCGTGTAGCTTCTCGGAATTGCACGTTATTTTGTTTTTTATTTTAATCCCATTTTTGCGAGGTGTGAATCAGAACAAATAAGCTTCCCTCCTATAGTGTAGTGTACAACATTAACAGGTCCATTCACATACAGTGAAGCAAAAGGACTTTGATTCCTACGTGAAACGTAGACTTTTTTTCTGTATTCCACTTTTTTCTTCTATTGACCGATTCGGGTTCGTTGAGGGCAGCAGACATTTTAAGGCACAGGGCGCAGCCATAGTGGGTGTATCAGCCGACCCCCCCTGCTCTCCCCCACCCCCGGGCAACATGTTTATCACGCACTTGTAACAAAGGTTCGCGCACTAGCAAGCATTCGCGCACTCAGTACGAGACGCCTATTGGCTAAAGCAGTTTTTCATTCTGCGCGCGTGCTAATGTAGGGAGAGGGGTGGGGGAGTGCGGAGGGGGGGTCGGCTGATACACCCACTATGGCTGCGCCCATGCCAAAAATACACATAGCGCGTCACAGAATCGGTCAATATTCAACTTATTTTCGAATTAGCGAATTACGCCATTTTCAGTGATGTGAAACAGAACAAACACAAAATAAAACATAGTTTTGGTCGTGGTTTGAATAAAAAGTGGGTCCAACCTTTTATTGGGATCACTTTGTTTTGGGATATCTCAGTCATTTCAAAACCAATATTCATCATAATAATCACTATAAAATATGATAGATCATACAATATTATTCTAAGAGGAATTCAAAGTTTATTTGATGAATATCCCATTTTCAAAAGAAATGGCTGAGATATCCCAAAACAAAGTAGACCTCATAAAACGTAGGACCCACCTTTTATTAGGACCACAACCCAAACTATACCATTCCTTGAAAAATTACTTACCCTTTAAAACTTACTTGCAGTAAACAGGGACGCCAATTGGCGCCATACAGTAACACATTTAAAGCCACTGTGATTACCATTGTGGGCAGTGATTTATTTATTTTTTTTTAAGTTCGAATTATCACATTTGATGCATGTATCACGAAACATCCTACGATATAAAAGTTTGGCAATAAAACCGCAAATAAGTATATCACTAGTATACATTTTTCATCATTTAGACAACTTTCTCAATATACCAAAACTTTCTCAATTAACCAAACAACTGTATAGACGGTTTATTCTAGACACAATTCTAATAAAACTATTGTTCACATTAACCGTTTTATTACTTAACATGTTGATTATACTGATTAACAGTTTTGTGTTGGTTGTTTCTATCCCTAACTCACATTTTGGAACTGTTTTGAAACAATAAAGTGGTTTTTTTTTTATTATTTGCAAATGAAATATGGTAGCTTTAAACTGCTAAGTACATAAAAAGCCACGCAATCTATCAAAAGATAACAAAAATTCAATAACAATGTTCTACTGAGAGCCAAACAATGCCATTTGCAGCAGTGCAGTGCATATAATTTGAATTGAATTGAATTGAATCGAATTGAATACAGATTGATCTTTAAACAGAACGCAGTATACTTGGATCAAAAAGCAGGCGGACGGACAGGTATGAAGGAATAGGAATGGAAAAGATGGCTTTTATAGACAGACATATACACCCCAAACAAATAGATCGAGGTAAGTCTACTTTAGTTGTATAAAGTTAGATGGAGATCGACACATAATATCATATAGAAGTTTGCCAGATGGGAAAATAAAGATTGATAACTACTTACAATGACTTAGGGCCTATAATAAAGTATAGAGCAATGAAGAAAGTTGTAGTTTGACACAAAATGTGTCACGTGCATGAGGTATAAATAGTGCATGATACGGGTGCTGTTCGTTATTCCGAAGGTTCGTTAATCCGAAACAAGCAATTACCCTAGGCTATACCTAGAGGTTCATTAATCCGAAAATGAAAAAGGGTTCCTTAATCCGAATATTTGTGGCATTATTCCGAAGGTTCGTTATTCCGAAGAATTGTTCATCCGAAAATGAAATTCGGAATAACGAACCTTCGGAATAACGAGCTGTAACCCATGATACAACGGGATAACCGTACTCTGGAAGACGGATAATAGTGTTACCATAGTGATCAAAGATAGAACTGAACAACAAAGTGTTTTTCAATATGAAATTAATCTACATTATTATATATATATATATATATATATATATATAATTATACAACGTCCAAGTAGATCCTTGTAATTTGATTGGAGGATTGTTAATGACGTGATATTCAATAAGTACTCCATTCAACGCGCCGTGCAATTTTGGTTCTATTTTTGCGTGCAACTTGTTTCGATTTTTTTCGCTCTATTACACGGTTTGAGAAATTGTACGGTACTGCATGTACTGTGTGTTGCATATTGAGGATCGCATGCAGCTAGCGCGGCGCAGTGTACGTCGTGTGCGGTACATGCATGCAGATGCGCGTATGTAGGCCTACGTAGTGCTAGTAGTAGTGTACGAGCGCTATAAACGTCAGAAAGAGAATCGCAGTGGATCCACATGTAAGTATGGCTATATTTTTCATACATATATAGACTTCTAGGCCTACTTAGACTTAGACCTACCCAACAATCCTCCAACCAAATAACAAAGATCTACTTGGACGTTGTATAAAACAAATAGTGTATGGTCTTTACCTGGGCAATGGAACGAGATTTCGCACTCGGTGAAAGATGAGGCGCACTATTCAACTCGGCTTCGCCTCGTTGAATAGAGCGCCTCTATCTTTCACCTCGTGCGAAATCTCGTACCATTGCACTCGTGACCATTCACTATTTGTATATTATATAACGCCTGAAGAGGTCCTTGTCATTTGATTGGTTGTTTGACATTGATCATTCGGCCCATTTCACTATGACTTCATCGTTACCGTGCAATTTTGGATCCATACGATTTGCTCCATTGCATGCTCGCTGATAGCCCGACACAATACGCGTGTAAAACGCTTGCGTTTGCAGTGTGTGTATGCGACAGCGCGCTAGCGCAAAGCGCTCACTGAGCACTCTCGCGATCTCAGATTCTCTCGTTTCTAAATCACTAAAATATCAAATGACAAGGATCTTTTTTAGGCGTTATATAAAACAAATGATAAATGTTTTTCATTGGGGAAACACTTTTAATTCCAGACTTGATAAGTTATTTAAATTACAAAAGAAAGCAATTCCTAATGTCACAAAATCTCCACATTTAGCTCACACTTCTCAGTTATTTAAACGATTGAGTACACTTAAGCTGCACGATATAAATAAACTTCAAATAATTCCTTTGATGCAACGCTTCCACACAGATACACTCTCTCCTTACATCACGAATATGTTAACATTAAATTCAAATATACACACTCATAACACACGGAGCTGCAATAAAGTTCATAAATGGAAATGTCCTAGTACGAAATTAAAACAAACTCTTCGTCATACAGGACCAGTTTTTTGGAATGCAGTTAACCCAGATAATTAAGCAGTATAAAAGACATATTTTATCTTTTTATTAAGATTGCATTGATGTATCTAACAATTCTATGTTCATTTCGTTTTTTGTTTTTGTTTTTTTCTGATGTTCTTTTGTGTATCTTCAGTATTAAACTGATTTATGATTTATGAAAACAATTTTTATTCCAATTCTACATGATTTGCAACAACAATGTATGCGCGCCTACAGGCCTTATTGGTTTTTATGTGTTCACCATTTTTCATTTTACTTGTTGCCTTTTGTAATCTGAAACAATTCATGACTGTAATTCTGATGTTGTTGTTGTGGTTTCTTTTACATGTCATTGTTTTTTTTTTATGTTCATCTGTAACACCGAATGCTTCATGTTGTTTTTATTGTGATTGAAATGGAAATAAACGAACTGAATTGAATTGAAAATTCGTGCAATGGATAGAATATTTCATTCGGTTAAAGATGAAATGTTTGATCCATTCAACTCGGCTGCGCCTCGTTGAATGGATCATTTCATCTTTCACCTCATGAAATATTCTGTCCATTGCACTCATAAGCATTCATTAAATTTTGTATAATATTTAATAGCATTAACAATCATAAAACAACAAAACTGCACATTTGCACTTGCACCCTATTCAACTCACCTTTGCACTGATGCATTTTGTAGCTATACTTATAGTACCCTATTCGGTTACACAATTTATTATGTATTAAATGATTTGTAAAGAAGTATATAATAAGCCATACGTTTTTCCAGAGGCCGCCATCAAACTCAAGCTTCACCTTAAGATGACAGTCTCTTCCATTTTGTATGTATTAATTCGATTGAATAATCAATGATTTTCCAATTGTTTTGTACATATGATTATAATTCACCTATACAATATTTCATTATTGGTACTTTATATATGACTATATTTATATTCATTTTTTGTTGGATTATAATTATAATGTGAATAGTATTGAAAAATTGTTTATGTCGTATAATACACTCTGTGAAAAATGCAGAAATAAATCAAATCAAAGTATTATGCAATGAATTAGAGATGACTTTGACGAGGCTATACGAGCGCAGAAACACTGCTCTATAGAAAAGTATAGTTAAATGGAAGTCTAAAAGAGCAAATTTATGAGCTGAGTCAAAAAGTGTAAACATTTATGGCTGCTGCCAGTATACGTCATTGTTGTCGTTGTTGTTTAATTATGAAACGGTTGTATTTTTACTATGGGATGGGCCCTTCTTTAACGATGGGATGGGCGTTACTTTGACCCAGATTTTTTGGTCATGACTTATTCATAATGATACTATTTACTCACTTTTGTTTACATGACGGTGCCATGTTATGTGTGTGCATTATGATTATTTTTCTTTTCGCAAGGTTGACGCAAATTGATATGAAAATCTTTCAAGCATATTTCCCCCACCCAGTGGACGCCTAAATGAGGCATTTATAACTAAATATATACCATGATCATGATGAAACTGGTCATTTTATTTTATGACTGATTAATCGGATTGCTATTAATGAGTTCAACGAGCATATTTCTCAAAACAATGGCGCCTATAGGTAGTCGTTCTATACGGACACAGTAAACTCGTAAATACACGTCAACGTGTAGCTACGTATAGGCCCTATTATACTGAAGTATGTTAGACCGACATGATAATGACTTTGTTATACTGATATCACAATGTAAATGTTATGACTTTTTTTTTTCTGAAGACCATGAAGGTTTGCCCGGCAAAGCAAAACCCGATGGGACAAAACGGATTTCTGAAAAAATGTGCTGAAAAGCTTTCAGTTAATGGGAACAGATGAACCGAACTGTCTTCTTTAATGAGTCCAAACTTGGCGTACTACAGGACTATATACGTTTTAAAAACGCCTGTTTTTGACGGAGACGTTATGGAACCTTGAAAACTTTGAGGAAACGTTCTAAAAACGTTGTTTGCTGGGTAATTCCTGCAATAATGCTGCAAGTATAAGAAGTAGGAGGAGTATAAGTATATAGTAGCAGTAGTATAGTAGTAAAAGTAATAGTAGTAGTAGTAGTAGACAGTAGTAGTAGTAGTAGTAGTAAGTAGTAGTAGTAGCAGTAGTAGTAGTAGTAGTAGTAGTAGAAGTAGTAGAAGTAGTGGTAGTAGTAGTAGTAGTAGGCAGTAGTAGTAGTAGTAGTAGTAGTAGATGATAGTAGTGGTAGTATAAAGTAGTAGTAGTAGTAGGCAGTAGTAGTAGTAGTAGTAGGCAGTAGTAGTAGTAGTGGTAGTAGTAGTAGTAGTAGTAGTGGTAGTAGTAGTAGTAGTAGTAGTAGTAGTATAGTAGTGGTAGTAGTAGTAGTAGTAGTAATAGTAGTAGTAGTAGGCAGTAGTAGTAGTAGTAGTAGTAGTAGTGGTAGTAGTAGTAGTAGTAGTAGTAGTAGTAGTAGTAGTAGTATAGTAGTGGTAGTAGTAGTAGTATAGTAGTGGTAGTAGTAGTAGTAGTAGTAGTAGTAGTAGTAAAGTAATATAGTAGTAGCATAGTAGTAAGAAGCAGAAGGAACTGGAGGAAGAAGAGGAGGAAATGATATAGTCTCAGTATCGTTCTGCCTGTGGACTTTGTGCGACAAATACACTCTATCCGTTGCCCACGTCAGACGCTCAACGCAGAGAGCGATAACATACCAAGCTTCTTCCTCTTCCGTCTCAAAATATCATGCACACAAATCTATCAAAAAAATGTCCTATTTATTTATTGTGTGCATAGGATCCTTAATGACCTGTCATAGAAACAGATTACTGTGTATGTGTGTGTGTGTGTGTGTGTGTGCGTGTGTGTGTGTGTGTGTGTGCGCGCGTGTGTGTGCGTGCGTACTCGCGCCCGTGTGTATATGGGGTACGATAAAACGTTGTTTACATACGACCGACGCGTCGCGACGTACAGAATCATAAAGGGGAACCAAAATAACATGAAGACCGCACGCTTGAACGGGTGTATAATTACACTTCATCGGGCGTCCTTTTAACTTGACAAAATGGCGACAGTAAATTGTTTGTCATCTGTTGATGCACTAATGTTAGAGGGATGGTACAGTATTGGTGCAACTGCGGATTTGGCTTTCAACTTTTTGCGAGATACCAATGGTACAGAGCATGCCATTCTAAGAGGAATTCAAAGTTTTGATGAAAATCGGTCTTGGAATGGCTGTATGAGACATCCAAAAACAAAGTAAAACAAATTAAGCGATCGTAATAAAATGTGGGTCCCACATTTTATTAGTATTGCTCTGATTTGGGTATCTCATTACCAATTTTCATCAAATTAACGTTGAATTCATCTTGGAATTACATGCTCTTTCATATTTCATAAGAGGTTTCTCATTATTTCACCCAAAAATGTTAAAAACTTGAAGTTAGGTCTCAACCAGAACTATACGAGCCCTTTAACTCTGCATACACAGATGGTTACCCACCGTCCAACAGTCCAGCCAGACCTCTCTTGAAGAGGATATCCACCACCAAAATTAAATAAACTCTAAAAGAAAAAGAAAAAAAATCCCCAAAGAAAACTATGAAACTATGGAATTGGATCAAGTCATACTTGCAGAATCGTCAACAACTAGTAGTCGTTAATGGAACTTCATCTAAACCAACCCATGAAACGAATGGCATACCACAGGGCAGCATTCTTGGTCCGGAGTTATGTCTTATTTACATGAATGACCTGCCCGACATCATTATTTGCCAATGACATCAGTTAAACTCTTTGCCGATGACACCAAACTCTACTCAGTGGTAAACAACATCAGTGACCACGCGGCTCTGCAAAGTGAACTTGAAAACCTGAAAAAAATGGGCAGACAAATGGAAGCTACCCTTCAACAAAGATAAATGCAATGTTGTCCATTATGGGGGAAAATAACCCTTGCTTTTACAATCTTACATCGCAAGGTCCCTTCATCTCATCTTCTACCACTGAGAAGGATCTGGGTGTCACGTTCGACAACCAGCTGAAGTCCTAAATTCTCAATTCACGTATCCGATAACATCACAGCAAACTCAAATCGTAAGATGCAAATTATCAAACGATCGTTTTCTTCCCTGTATAGATCAACGATCAGCATCCAACTCTACAATGTGTAGTACGCATATTAACATTCCACAAATGGCAAAAATCGGATTTAATCAGGAAAGTATGACATTTTGAAAGTTAACTTTTTTTTCTGAAAACATTTCTTGACCAGTCCTTACGAATGTTCAAATGAGCGTGTTGATAATCGATTATCATGCCCTCACAATTTTTTTCATTTTTATGTTATATATGAAATTTGGGAAAGGTGTTATTTTAAGCTATTCCAGGTAGAAGCATATTCCCATACCAAAATAAACATTATTGTTCCGTTTTATTTTTGATGGTTTTAAAGCAGGTTTTATATTAATTTTACAGCTGAAATATGAGATTTTTGCTTTTTTTTTTTTTTTGTATATGAAATGAATAAGGAATTGTACGAGCATGTTATCGACTTGCTGATTTGCATATTCATAACGACTGGTCGAGAAGAGTTTGTCGGGGAAAAAAAAGACATTTCAGAATGTCATGACTTCCTTATTTCTTATGCGATTCTGATAATTTTTGCACTGTTCTGCATGGAATTTTTTCTCTTTCTTATGAAATTAATTAACATTATGGAGTGAGTTTCTTCCTTAATGTCACTTTAATGCTACGACAAATTAAGCAATGATCCACCATGTTGAAATTGACTTTAGATGTATATAAACCACGCGGGAAGATGTCCACTTACACCTTTCTGAATAAACTATGACAACAGAACAGTGGAAGTTTCATAAGAATTCACACACACACACACACACACACACACAAGAAAAAAACTGTAGTACTTCCTAGCATTACACGTTTTCTATGTTAATAAACTATGACAATAGAACTGAAGAAGTTTCATAAGAATCACGCATGAAACTGAAATCTGCATGTGGAATTTCCTGGTATTGCACGCTTTCACGAAATGAGAACGGCCGCAACCACAATTTGCAAATTAAAGAGAGGTCTTGGATCTTTTGTCTGTGACACTTTCCTCATTGACGTAGGCACAATCAAGAATAAATGCAATGTAATATTCTTGTAATGTCGCAATGACCTATCCTAAAATCGCAATATGGGGCAAGTGCCATTTTTAGACATTTTAAAAATGAGTCCATCATTAGATACAACAAAATAAAGGTTCTCCGGTGATACATTTAATTTGCAACCTAACAAGGAATATTCTTGAAGTCATGATTGAAAATATCCCACATTTATTTTTCTTATTATTCACTATTTTTGGCAGCTTTATAATCGCAAATGTCTTAACTTATAGGGGCATTCAAGATGATTTTCATAATATGACAACAGAGCAGTGGAAGTTTCATAAGAATTCACACAAAACAAGAAAACTAGTATTTCCTAGTATTACACGTTTTTGTTTTTGTTTTTTTGTTAATAAACTATGACAATAGAACTAAAGAAGTTTCATAAGAATCACGCATGAAACTGAAATCTGCATGTGGAATTTCCTGGTATTGCACGCTTTACACGAAATCAGAACGGCCGCAACCGCAATTTGCAAATTAAAAAGAGGTCATGGATCTTGGTGTCTGTCACACTTTCCTCATTGGCGTAGGCACAATCAAGAATAAGTACGATGTAATATTCTTGTAATGTCGCAATAACCTATCGTAAAATCGCAATATGGGGCAAGTGCCATTTTTAGACATTTTGAAAATGAGTCCATCATTAGATACAACATAATAAAGGTTCTCCAGTGTTACCTCACTTGAACCTAACAAGGAATATTCTTGAAGTTATGATTGAAAATATCCCACATTTATTTTTCTTATCATTTTTTTTTTTTTGGCAGCTTTATAATCGCAAATGTCTCAACTTAAAGGGGCATTCCAGATGATTTTCATAATTTCACTTCATGTAGTACATAAATCGACAGCTCCATGTATAGATTTGTGTAATTCATTGTGGTCTTTGAGCAGAGAAACAATACTCTGAAAAAAAAATGATAACAATCTTTAAAAAGAATACACTGAACAGCGTTGGTGACATGGATCCTCACATATTTCAGAAAATAATGTAGCAGTGTAATTCGATTACAATACCACTTGAGTAGAATGTATGCATGCCTTCTTCTCTTGTTCTGTTTCCCTGAGCCCAACTCATGCATTCTCATGGTGATGCTGCCATGTCATCATCCTTGTTCATTGCAATTTGTTGTAATATTTGAAAACATTCTTATTCCTCAACCCAATTACTATAAATCCGGAAACTCAGTACTCGGTATAACTAATTCATAGTTCTTATAAGTCTGAAAATCATCCGGAGGTCTCCTTTAACAGAATTGGAGTTCACTCATTTTGCAAGCAAACTCTTCATGTGTTGCAGTTATGACAATTACAAGGAAGCGGTGTACCAAATCACCAACCAATTTGATTCAGTGATACAGTGTACCTTCGAGTTCGTACATGAGTCAGGTGCTATAACAGCACTGATTGTGTGGTCGAATATACTCACGACTACTGCACGACTACTCACGACTACTGCATAAAAACGTGGGAAAATCTAAAATACCACAGCACTTAAATTTCACATCCACTACATGTGGTCTCAATGAAACCACATAATGTACTATTAATTTGTACCATTTTGTTCGTTTGCTTTCATTCTTAGTACAAACTCATGTTATAGCTCGACTGGACATGGAATTACAATAAACGTGATACAAAATAAGTACTATAGTTCATACTGTAGGCCTATACATGTATCAGACCCTCTCCCCCTAAAATTGCTGTACATGTATCTATACACTGCAAAAAAGTATGGTGTTAGATGTGAAACACCAAGCAGGTGTTAGAGTTCTGGTGCTCATTTGTGGTGTTAAATTAACACCTCTGCGTGTCACTTCAAAATACAAAACTGTTTGTTAGATAGGTATAAATTAGCATTACTGTATTTCTTGTTGATTTTGAACTTCAACAAGACGATTAAGAACTTTCCAATGAAGTACACTGTAGGCCCACTTGATTTTTGAAAAAAGAAAAGAAATTGTGAACATATTTACACCACAGTAACACCAGCAATATCAAATCAACACCATGCAGTGTCATCGTTGAATTAACACCAGAAATCAGCTACAGTGTCAAATTAACACCACAAAGTGAAAGGTGAACACTTTTCAACACCGTCACAACATACTTTCTACACCTGTTGGTGTTCCTCTATTGACACTTGATCAGTGTTCTAACACTGATGTTTTTGCATTGTAGGTTCATCTCTCCCCTTAGAATGTACAGCATATATGCATGTATCTCTCTCTCTCTCTCTCTCTCTCTCTAAATCACACACACACACACACACACACACACACACACACACATATTCCCACGTGTACAAAACCACAAACCACAATGCAAATCCAAGACACACGTGCAATATGAGTCTGTTTGATCACACAATCTTTACTCAAACCATTGGATATCAGATGTACATAAAAGTTTTTTTTTTGTTTGTTTTCCACATAAGAGAAAAGATCAAACTTTTTTTCTTTTATTTGGCTATGTCACCCCAGTGCTTGACAAATGACATCAAAATATACCACTCTATCTCTAGATTAACTATGTGAAAGTATGACCAATGAACTGGAAACAAAGTATAAATCCTCACATCCCAGGAAGCTGTGAGCTCTCTAAATACACCACCAAGATATTTCTTGTCTCATTTTTTTTTTTTTTTTTTGCTTTATGGTGGGTGTTCTACACCTGCTTTCTTTTGTTTTTCCTAGCACTCTCTCTGTAATAAAGTTTTTAGTTCAGAGCTCACCGAACTATGGCGCTTGTTACAAGCTAGCAAAGAAGAGCACACCAATTAATTTTATAACCATCAGGAGAAGAGCAGCATGCCAACTTTGGAGGGGCAGTACAGACGAGGATTGGGGGGGGGGGGGAGGGAAGAAGGGAGAGCACGCAAGATATGAACTTTAGTGAATTCGAAATACAGCTGTATTGCCAACTTTTTTTCCCTACTTTCCAGAATGAGCGAGTCCTTTTTTTTTTTCAGGAAATCGGCACCTAAAAGGGTTGATCAATGTCTTTTGCAATGACAATGATTCGGGACTATTATGCACTGTACCAAATCAATGTGATCAAACCAATGAATCATACATGTACTCTCTCATGTTCATGTGATGTAATCGCAAATTTGCAGATTTTTCACAAGTTTGTACTCGGGAATCACCTTTTCGCATCAAACTGCTATCGGTTGAAGCAACAAATCAGCCACTGGAATTACTCACAGAAATTATCGTACAGGCACGGAAACTGTCCCAAAGCATTTGGACAATGATTCAAGTTCAAAAGTTAACTCTGTACTACCCCTCCAAATTTGCACATGCCTCAAAACTTGAACAACAAAAAAAAAAAAAAAAAAAAAAAAAATCACACCATGATGACTTGTAACAAAGGTTTGTAGTAAAGAAATAGATGTCGCAGTTTATGCAATTTGAAGCAATTTGAAGCAACAAATCAGCCACTGGAATTACTCACAGAAATTATCGTACAGGCACGGAAACTGTCCCAAAGCATTTGGACAATGATTCAAGTTCAAAAGTTAACTCTGTACTACCCCTCCAAATTTGCACATGCCTCAAAACTTGAAAAAAAAAAAAAAAAAAATCACACCATGATGACTTGTAACAAAGGTTTGTAGTAAAGAAATAGATGTCACAGTTTATGCAATTTTTAAGAAAATAGGAAATCAAAAAAGAAAATGATACAAAAAGATTGCTGCACTGGGTGGAATTCAAGTTTCAATGTTACCACCAGAATATGTCAAAACCTCATCGCATATTGAACCTCTCCTGCAGTGAAAGCTTAAGCGGCCATCTTCTGTATGTTTTTGAACAAGAGTCTGTACATTCAAGACTAGGTGATATTGTCATACATGTATTACAAAACACTTGTTGCACTCTTTCACTTGCCCAACTTTGTCTGGCAAATATACTGTGCTGTGTGCTTCCCCGTAAAATACTCACAGAATGGAGTGACAGCACAGATTCTATGTGTAGTCACATAATCAGAGATTTGCTATGAACTCTGCACTACAAGAGCCATCTTTACTTGGGATTTGGGGGATCGCCAAAAAGCTATCTAACGTACAAGTTGTCCCTCCTGTTTTGGAGTAGCCCTCTACAATGAGAAAACATACTTACTTAATAAGTCATATCAACTATGGGAACTAATGGTTAATTCAGAGGAAAAGGAAAGAACAAAAAATAGTATCATCACACAATATTATTTTAGAAAAAAAGACTTTACAACTATGGTTTGACATGTAGATGAAGAAAAATATATGTGCAAATTATACACTTACATCATCAAAAAGGCTGGCATTCTTCCTGCAGTTTACAATGACAACAGTAGTATTCTATGCTTTTCATCGTAATTGTTTGTCGCACTAAATCTCTACAGCAACAAAAAGAGGAGAAACTAGACTAGCAATGCAACTTGCACCTGGCGAAAATGTCACATTTTATTGTACATGATCATTCTGCTACGACGAAGAGTGACTTGCGTTGGCACAGTATCAAGACACAGATAGCAACCAGTGGGACTACAGTTACAGGGTCACAACAGGACAGCCAACGAGGTGATGCTGCATTCTTTGCAACCCCGTAAGAGACATCCCTTCCTCCGTGATTGCATGCCTTTGATCCCTACTAGGACCGTGAATGCATGAGCAAAAGTGACACTTGCAGATTCCTGAAAAGGTGTCCTTCAAAACCTCTGATCCTTACATGAACTCAGAATGAACTTTGTCATTCATGTTCACGGGCAAAGTCCATTCTGAAATAGCATTTATTACGCAGCAAACATTCATGTATGTATGGTGTGTATCAGTGTATCATATGTCTTATAATCGATGCAACAAAAATGTTTTCCATAGTTTATACAAGTGACTTTTGTGTCAAGATATCTACAACATACCAATCTGACAAAAAAAAAGAAAAGAGGTCTGGTTATTCAACAATAACTTGTATAATCATCATTCTTAGCAATTTTATTTACTGGAAAATTTATTAGGTTTTACACTATGGATTATAAAATACAGCATGTTCAGACAATGATTTACCTAACTTCACACTATAATGACCACTCCTTCACATTTACTGTATCCTAATCAGATTCTACATGTACTATGTTGGGGGAAAAGAGTACACTGGTATTAATGCACATTCTGAACACACACATAGCTTTCAACTATTGTGCATGAAGGTGTTTTGAAGAAAAAAAAACAACAACAACAGAAGACAATGTGTTATAAACTTCACAAATACATCTTATTGACATGAAAATTCTCAACTTTATTACATGATCAAGAACACAAAAGGAAATTATGTGAATATAAATCTACACATATATTCCACAAAGGCATGAAAACCGAAACTTGGCCACAATTACATCATGTCTTCGGTAAACACACCATATTAGTTTCATGTTAACGTGTTTCTATCGATACTCTATACTACAATGTACGAGTGATGTGGTAGCGTGTTATGCCAGTATACAAAACCAGATGCCACCTTAAACACACACCAAGTTTCCCCCCCCCTTACAATACCCTCCTGTTAGTTCAAAAAACAAAAACAAAAATGTTTAATAATGCAACAATTTACTAATTGGCAATAGCTGTGACTGAAAGTGCCACGCTCTGGCCACAAATAAAAACAAAACACACACAAACCTGCCAAATGTAACAACACCAACATTAGGATCATCATCACATTTGTGCCATATGCCCCCAGTTTTAGATTTGCCTCGCCAATGGTAACTGCCCCACACTAAGGTTATTTCTTTTCTTGTTAATTGCAGCAGCCTTGCCAATATACTCCCAACCCCTCCCTTCCTTTCCAACTCCCAAACCTAGTCTTCTCATACAGGCACTTCCTCATCAAAGTCCTTGCAGACATTGGACAGCCACTTTGTACTAACCTCGAAAATCTACCGACAGAGCTATTAAAGACAGATCCAATTATTCAAAAATTTGATCCATTTTTGTTTTGCTTGTTTGATTAGTTGCTGGCTTGTGTGCTTTTGTGTTGTTGTTGTTGTTTTTGCTTCTCTTTTTTTTTGTCTCCAGCCTGAACAAATTTTGCTCAACTGTCCCAAAGACCACAAACATAGCATTCTGTAGGATTCCAAGTGACAAAAAAAAGTCTTGTAGTCATCTTGGTGAATGTGAAGTGCAACAAGTCACCCCCCCCCCCCCCCCCCCCAGTCATGGCTGCTCCCACAATTACATCAATGCAATGATTCAGGCTACTGAGGTATGTTCTCCATAAAGTTGTGAATTTTATATCCTCCACTCCTCCCCCACCCCCATCCCCCCCCCCCCCCCAATCCTCCTCTAAGCTAAGCAATCGCGGCAAACTATTCTCAGGCGCAAAATTAGGAACACTGCTTTGCTGCTTCTCAATCTTTACTTTCTTACAATAGATATAAACTGAAATATCACCTCCCTCTCTGATCCACTCTTGAATAAGAGGAAAGTCAATCAAAGCTGTATATAGAAAACAAAAACAGAAACAAAAAAACAGATTGCAAGAAGAATTATGTTCACCTAACTACAAATATACACAATAAGCACGAGCACATTCTGTGGGATCATATCATGTGGAATTGAGTGGCAGACTCATATATATTCAACGGTAGTCGGTTTGATTTGATTGGTCAACGAAGACATTGAGCCCCTCCCCTTTGTTTATTCCTTCTTTCTCCCCCTCTGTCACCCCTCTTTCTCTTTCTCTTTCTTTTGCAGTTTATTCTCTCTCCCATCTCATACCATTCTACCCTTCTTTGTCTTCTTTCTTCCTCACTCTTCCATTTTCTCTCCAACTGATGAAGTGATGCTGCCATTCAGTAAATTCCCCACATTAATCTCTTCTACTTTTTTTTTCGTTATAATGGCAAAACTAAATCTTTTTCAGTGTATACCTCTGCCTTTTTTTTTTTTTTTTCTTTCTGCAGAATAGACAAATTTGACCAAATGCTACATGTTATATTTCCATCACATCCACACAAAAAGGCAATCAGAATCATGCACGCAATGAGTCAGGATAGACTTAAAAAAAATATGCAGACATAATCCCATTCCTCACAGATCCGATAGTCTGGAGGATCATAACAGGAAGAAGCAGCTACACATTTTTATGTGTGGCTACAAGAGTCCACTAAATTCCATTGTGAAATTTGGGAGAAAAAAAAAGTAAACAGGACTTAAACAAATGGGGTACTTCTGTTGACAATGAAAAGTGTATCAGAAGAATTGGGGGTGGGGGTGTGTGGGGTGAGGGGAGGTTGATGACAAAGACAAAATACCACAAGCATCAGTTCACCCACTTGTCCAATAGATACTTAAAAGCACAGAAGGCATTAACATCACTACCACTTCTTTCATTCTCTTTCTTTTCAAGAGACATGAATCTGTGTTATGTTAAGATAGGAAATTCGAAATGAATTTCAATGAATTGAACTGACGCAACGGAACAAAAAAACATAGGGTGCAGTAGTTGAAGGGAGCCTGTGCAAATGGATCTGTGCCCCGTTGGGTCCGAGTGTTAATATTAGCAGTGTTAATATTAGCAGTGGACTACCTACGATTGGTGCAAACTACCATGGCAACATGTAAACAACCTGGAAACCTGATTGGTTGTTGCTGTGGCAACCGGCACTGATGCAATCAACTAATAAAGTAACTTGTTCATTCACTACGTTCAGATACAAAAATGCTATCACTTAGATTTTTGCACATTAACAGTTACTTCAAGTGGACACAATGACTTCTTGTTGTTCTATTTCTTGCCCTTCTTTGCTTCTACTTTCTTTTTTTAGTTGCTCAATTGTACCACGCAGACTCCAGCCAAAAATGACATAAAACCCCCATGGGATTGGTTTGACCTAAATGCATCAGTTGGTTTTGATTTGTGTACACTGCTGTAATCCAAGTCAGTGAGAAGCTACCACTGTCATCAAACACATCCCCCCACCCCTTTCCATCCCAACCCCTCACCATTCCTCCCCCCCCCCAAAAAAAAAGAAAATAAATAAATAAAAAAATAAATAAATAACGTCAGACCCTCCAATCAATGATATGACCAGACCACTTTCTCTGTAGCAATGCCACTGATGAAACACCTACTCCAAGTTCTGTCCATCCTTGAGCACTTTTTGTTCACGGCTTTGCAAAATAGTTTATTCCCTGCACAACTGTCGTGTATGATTATCATGGTTTTAACGCCTGGTTTACCTCGTCTATCTCTCTCTCTCTCTCTCCCTGTTTCTCTCACTCACCCTCTCTAGGTACATGAAGGAACAGCCCTAATCTGGCAAAAACATCACCAAAAAAAAAAAATAATAATAAAGAAAAGAAAAGAAATTAACACACGGTACATCATAGCGAAGATCCACTGTACATAGCATTGTAAAAGAGAATTTCTACCAAAAACACACGGTACACTATGCACCGATACTCCAAGATTTCATAGTTTGATTTGCCTGCTTATTTTAAAGAAATATTTTCTCAGTCTGCTAAATTCCTTATATAGCCATTGCATAAAGGAGAATTTTTCTCTCATTTTCTGATTTTGTTATGTTTTTTTTTTTCTCTCTCTCTCTCCATCTTCCTCCATTTTATATCCTTCTTGTTATGTCTTCTTCGTTATTTTGGTGCTACATTGTTTTGATCTCTCCGGCCTCGCCAGCTAGTCCACCTTCTCGGCGTATTTCCTCGTGTGCTCCTCAGCGTTCTTGTTGAACTTCTTCCTGTCGTTGGTGTATTCCTCGGCCAGGTCGCCCCTCAGGGGATGCTCGGGCTCTGGGTCGTGGATGAGGGCTACCAGGGCCTGGATGACTGGAAGATTTGCACAGATCACAGAAAGAGACAAAAGAAACAAGGAGACTTTATTAGATATTATAGAATGGGCTTTAGAATCTCTGCGATCTGACTGGTCAATCATCATGCATTGATTTGCACTGATCCACGTGTCCCGTCAAACTCAAATGCATGGCTCAAGCCTTGCATAGTGTTGTAGGTGTAACAGACGCATAATGGGGAAAAGGGTTGAATTTATGAATTTACGGGCCCATTTTATAAAACGAATGATGCACAGGAATTCTTCGTAGATCGGTAAGAATTGGATGCTCTTGTTTTAACTTTTGAAACAGTCTACTTTAAAGGGGATGGCTAGTAACTGATCAGTGGGAATCAGTGGGAATGCTGGGGGATGATTGTTTCAATACTTGTTGGATTCATTGAAGAGTACATTATTCTATTATTGTGTGAAAATTATTTGCTTCAGAATGGTCTCATATTCAAGTAATGTGCAGTTTAATGTTTCCAGGTTAGCATGCCTGTATAGTGACATGGCATTAAAGTGCAATCATCCCCCAGCATTCCCACTGATTCCCACTGATCAGTTACTAGCTATCCCCTTTAAACAGTTCCAAATTTGAACTTGTGCATCCAATTCTAACCAATCAACCCTGTCCTGTGCATCATTTGTATATTATCATCTACATGTATATAGGAAGTATTAGTGCCGCATTAAAAATGCGTATTGTTGTCTGCTCACTTTTTACTGTGCAATACGAGAACATATTGAACAAAATGCAGAGGCCAACGCATTAATTCCCCACAGGCTACTGTTGTTACTGGTCGTTCAATAATACACTGTATTGCATTGTCTTGTCAGTTGCATGAGCGCTTGCTACATGTAAGTGCGCGGACGCTTGGTATGTGCTATTAAAGTGCGCAAACTTTAATTGTTACAGTTCACAAGTGCGCAAATATCTTGCTACGTACAAAGTACAGTGCAAGTAACATGTTTTTCAGTTAAGTGTCGACTTCAAAGTACAGTGAAACCCCGTTATAACGAGGTCCGTGGGACCGGCGATATTACCTCGTTATAACCGGTACCTCGTTATAACCGTACGCATCAAAAACAAAGAAAAACATAAGCACGACGTCATAATATACCCGACAATGAAAGTTAAGAACATCCTTTGCGTTGTTATTACACAATTATGGATCATTATTATCGAGAGAATAAAGGGAAATTATTTGTGAATTAGGCGAAAAAGTCGGGGTTGAAATAGGTTAATTCTTTATTTTTCTTCCGAAAATCTCTTCGCATAATAGTGCACGTTATGTTCTTGAGAAGTATAGGCCTATATTATATCAAAATCACATTGTATAAAATGCGTTGTTTACCGTAACTTGCGAGGTATTTTTACGCAGTTGGTCTCAAGCGGGAATGCGATAATTTCATGACTCATTTCCGCTGTATTCTTATACAATGTATGATCGTTACGCCCGAAAGGATTAAAATGCATTGTTTATTTTCTTCCGAAAATCTCTTCGCGTTTTGTACATCCGTTCTTGAAAAAATAAGTGACAGGATTGAATTTAGAAGGTTGTGATCCTTTTTACGCAGATCTGTTCCACATAGACCATTCTGAAAGAATTCTGAAAGAAAGAAAATCTTCATTGTGAAATGCGTTGTTAAAATTGTGATAATGAACAAACCCAGATCTATTGAAATTGTTAAATGCGTTTGTTTCTTTTTCTGAACACCGACTAAGTAGCCTAACATGCGTTATTCAACTATTTTTACACTACTGTCAACCCGCGAGATCGCGATGATTTCAGAGTAACATTCGTGCCTCGCTTAGCATAACTTGCTGGGTATTTTTACGCTATTGGTGCCCAGTGGGAATGCGGTTATTTCATGAATCATTTCGGCTGTAATCTTATATAATGTATGTTCGTTGCACCCGAAGGGATTTAAGATGCGTTGTTCATTTTCTTCCGAAAATCTCTTCGCGTTTTGTACATCCGTGCTTGAAAAATAAGCGACAGGATTGAATTTAGAAGGTTGTGATCCTTTCTACGCAAATCTGTTACTCGTAGACCATTTTGAAAGAAAGAAAAATCTTCATTGTGAAATGCATTGTTAAAATTGTGATAATGAACAAACCCAGATCTATTCAAATTGTTAAATACGTTTGTTTCTTCTTCTGAACACCGATTAAGTAGCTAAACATGCGTTATTCAGGGCTGCACACTAACCCATTTTTTCTGCCGGTCCAACCTGTCTCTGTCGGACCGGTAAATGCCCCGTTTTACCATTTTTTACCGGTCCGAACAGAAAATTTACCGGTCAACAACGACAACCTGAAAAAACATTAAATGACTTGCAAACTCATTTTCTTGTTTTTTTTTATGGACGTCCCCCCCCCCCCCCCCCCCACCTATGTACATTCTACAGATTAATATTTTTTTGGAAAACTTGCATTATATATTGCACAAGAAATAAAAAAAAATAGGAAAAAATAGAATGTTTGTTTGTGAATTACAGTGTAAAATGATAATGAACAAATTCAGATTGTGTCAAATGCGTTTGTGACTTTTTCTAAACATCGGCGCACGAACTTGCTGCGTAACCTGCTCTTGGTGGTCAGTTGGATTGCGACGATTTAATGAATTATTTTAGCTGTGATATTTTCTGATGCACGCGCTACAAGGGGTTCTTTATTTTTCTCCCGAAAATCTATTCACATTTGTGCATGCGTTCTTGAAAGGTACACAACATGCAGGGCCGAATTCGCAATCCTTTTTTGCGCCCATTTCCACCTCAAATATTAGCGGGTTTGTGACAATTTCATAAATTACTTTGGCTGTAATATTTTCTGATGCACGCGCCAAAAGGGGTTGAAAATGCGTCCTTTATTTTTTCCCGATAAACTCTTCGAATTTCGTAAGTGCGTTCTTAAAAGATGCACCACATGGCCGAATTCATGATACGTTTTGCGCCTATTTCTACCCCAAATATCAGCGGAATTGTGACGATTTCATAAATTACTTCGGCTGTAATCTTTTATGATGCACGCGCCAAAAGGGGTTGAAAATGCGTCCTTTATTTTTTCCCGATAAACTCTTCGAATTTCGTAAGTGCGTTCTTAAAAGATGCACCACATGGCCGAATTCATGATACGTCTTGCGCCTATTTCTACCCCAAATATCAGCGGAATTGTGACGATTTCATAAATTACTTCGGCTGTAATCTTTTATGATGCACGCGCCAAAAGGGGTTGAAAATGTGTCCTTTATTTTTTCCCGATAAACTCTTCGAATTTCATAAGTGCGTTCTTAAAAGATGTTTCACACGGCCGAATTCATGATACTTTTTGCGCCTATTTCTACCTCAAATATCAGTGGCATTGTGGCGATTTCATGAATTACTTCGGATGTAACTTTTTGTGATGCTCGCACCGGCTAGAATGGTTGATAATGCGTCCTTTATTTTTCTCCCCATAATCTCTTCGCATTCTGTACATGCGTTCTTTAAAGGTATACGACACGGCCGAATTCACGATCCTTTTGGCGCCTATTTCTACCTCAAATATCAGCGGGATTGCGATGATTTCATGTATGACTTCGGATGTAATCTTTTATGATACACGCGCCAAAAGGGGTTGAAAATGCGTCCTTTATTTTTCCCCGATAAACTCTTCGCATTTCGTAAATGCTTTCTTAAAAGATACACGACACGGCCAAAAATCATGATTCTTTTGCGCCTATCGTTTCCTCAAACTTCAACGGGATTGCGATGATTTTATGAATTATTATTCGGGTGTAATCTTTATGATGCACTGGCCAAACGGGGTTGAAAATGTGCCATGTATTTTTCACCCAATAATCACTTCGCATTGCGTACATGCCTATCTACGTCACGGACGAATTCACGATCCTTTTAGCGCCTATTTCTACATCAAATATCAGCGGGATTGCGATATGTCATCAATTATTTCGTCTGTAATCTTTTGTGATACATGCACCAGAAGGGTTGAAAATGCGTTCTTTATTTTTCTCCCGATAATTTCTTCGTATCTGTGCATGCGTTTTCAAAATTATACACTGCATGCAGGGCCGAATTTGAGATTCTTTTTGCGCCTATAATTGTTATCTCAAATTCCAAGGGGATTGCGAATTTTCATGAATTACTATTCGGCTGTAATCTATATGATGCAAACGCCAAAAGGGGTGAAAATGTGTCCTTTATTTTTCTCCCGCTAATCTTTTCCCATTTCGTACGTGCGTTCTTAAAAGCTATACGTCATGGCCGAATTCACGATCCTTTTTGAACCTATTTCTACCTCAAATATCAGCGGGATTGTGGCGATTTCATGAATTACTTCAGATGTAATCTTTTGTAATGCACGCACCAGAAGGGTAAAAATGTGTTTTTTATTTTTCTCCCGATAATCTTGTCGCATTTGTGCATGCGTGTTTGATAACCAACACGGCATGCAGGACTGAATTCAAGATCCTTTTTGCGCCCGTTATTTCCTCAAATTTTAACGGGATTGCGTTGATTTCATGAATTGTTATTCGGCTGTAATCTTTTATGATGTACTCACCAAATGTGTCCTTTATTTTTTTTTTTTTCTCTCCTCTATAATCTCTTCGCATTTCGTACATAAAGGCGGTGTCACACCTGTCCGGGCAAGCTACGCGGGCTTGTGGCGAGGAGGTAGTTTAAAGCACGTAGAAGATTTTCCGCGGGCGGACAAGAATGTTTGCAATTTTTGCACTTGTTTCTTACTTACTAGACGCGTGCTACTATCTTCTACTTGCGTGCGTTCCGTGTGACTCGCGTGAGAGCTTTGAAACCGATCCATTTTCTGTTACGAGCGACTTACGGGGATTGCGAAGTACCTGCTTTGGAGTTGCCTGTGAGGTGCTACCGGTAAGGGTTTCCTACTTGTGTTCTGCGCGTACCTCTACGGGCAACTCCCGTGACTCTTCCGGAACAAGTTTTGAGCATGCTCAAGGCCTTGTCATACCGTATCTGGGGAAGTTTTGCGGCTTGACTTGCGGGGAAACAAATTTGCTACCCGGAGCTCTCCGCAGTTGGCCCGAACTTGACAGTACCTAGCACTTATCTCGTCGTTAGTTGCCCGAAGGTGCGCACGCTAGTCCAATTTTCCCGCAGCAAAGTTTTGAGCATGACCAAAACTATTTCCGGATGAGTCGCGAGGATTGCCCGAAGAGTTCCACGTAGACCACCCGTAGGAGGGCCGTAGCCGCCGCAATTCACAGGCATTTGACCCACTTGAAATAGGTAAGTTGCCCGCTGATCTATGCCTATGTGAAGGGAGTGCGTGCCATTTGTGGGCTCATTCTCTTCTTTGTCCTCTGTCCTCTGTGGCGTCGAGGACTACCATGGTCCCTTTCGGACAGGACTTCATCCGCCGAATGGACTTCAGCAGCAATTTGATGCATTTGCTTGTGAATCTTCCGGGCTTTGTGGCTGTCCATCCACTGGACGTTCTCTGCTTTTGTGCACTTTCCGTCTACGGGGCATCTTCACTTCTTGAAAGCTAGTTGACAAATGATTGTTTGCCCATCCACTCTAACCAGCCTATTGTTCAGGCTAGCACTCACCTCGCAGGCGACTAGTACGCAGATAACACGCAGTTGTGGCGCAGGTACTTCGCAGAGCCCGTATGTCGCCCGTAACTGACATAAAAGAAGCTATCACGAAGCTATCACGTGACACCCACGCGCCTAACATGCAGTTCAACGGAATACACGCAAGAAGGACTTAGGTATCACGCGTTTATCATGTAATACCCACGCCAAACTCGCCCTAAACCTTGTCCGGCCGCAGAAATTATTCTGCGTGCTGAAAAATTCCCATACGCAATAAGCCCGCTTAGCTGGTGTGACAGGGCCTTTTTTGGCAGCGGGTAAATAGAGCCAGCGTGCGCACCTCCGGGTAACTACTTTTGAGATACATGCTAGGTACTGTCATGTGCGGGTCATCTGCGGGGACCTCCGGAGAGCAAAAATGTTCTTCGGAAGTCGCACGCAAGGCTGGTGTGACACGGCCTTAAGCTTTTGAAAGATACGACGCGGCCGGTCGAATTCATGATCCTTTTTGGGACGATTTCTATACCTCGAAGTGGGACTGCGATGATTTTATGATTTTTTTTCTCCCTAGTATTATCTCTTCACATTTTGTGCATGCGTTCTTAAAAAGTACACGGAAGGGCCGATTTCGTGATCCTTTTTGCGCCTATCTTCATTATGAGACCATTCTGAACGAATGAAAATATTCATCTGTGAAATAACTGTGTAAAATGAAAATAAACGCAATCAGATCCATTTACTGTATCGTTGAATATCGAATGTCTTTTTACTTTTTCTAAATATCAACACAAGTAAATTAGTTCTAACATAACTGCCACGCTGCTGCGAAGCCGGGATCGGATTGATCTTGCGTTAAAAAATCATGAGCAAAATGACTCAGAAATGCGTGCGCTTCTATCAATGCTTCTTGTCTGGCATGACCGCCGATCGCAAGCAAACGAAAAGCAGTTACACTGTTCTATGTGCTTTGCATGTATTGCATTGCATGGCAGTGCGTGAACAGCGCCAAATGCGCAAGCGAGCGCGAATAACTGGTCGACTGCTAGTGCTCAAAACTAATATGTTTACTGTACAAATTGCACCGGTAGACATAAACGAAAACTTGCGTAAAACTTGTTGAACAGTGCGATATCTTGCCTTCTGTTTCTTCCTGATCGGGGCTGCTCTTCTTCTTTCTACTGACCCCACCAATGCTTTTTTCTTACTGGTCATGTCGGACCGGTAACTTGTGGATTTCCTGAAAAGTTACCGGTCCGACAGTGACTTTTACCGGTCTTTGACCGTCGGACCGGCGCCAGTGTGCAGCCCTGCGTTATTCAACTATTTTTACGCTACTGTCAGCCGGCGAGATTGCGATGATTTCAGAGTAACATTCGTGCGTCGTTTACCGTAACTTGCGAGGTTATTTTATGCTGTTGGTGTCCAGCGGGAATGTGATGATTTCATGAATCATTTCGGCTGTAATCTCATACAATGTATTATCGTTGCGCCTGAAAGGATTAAAGATGCGTTCTTTATCATCTGCCGAAAATCCCTTCGCATTGTATACATCCGTTCTTAAAAAAATTGCGACAGGATTGCGTTATTCAACTATTTTTACGCTACTGTCACCGGGCGAGATCGTGATTTCATTAATGATTTCGGCTATAATCATTTTCATACACACGTATTTGCTAACCAGCAAAAGAACTGGAAGTCGGGACTACAAAATAATGGAAAGGATATAATGTTGAGTTGCACACGCATTCCAATTTCCACATTTGCCACGAGTGTCGCTACATGAAAAGTTTTTGAGTGCGTTATCTTTTTTCCCTTGTTGCGCTGTGGTCTGACCTATAACATTACGCACGCGTGTGATCTCGCGAAAAAGAAAATCGAGTGATTATGTTTAATAATTTAGTAGGAACATCGAATGGTATTAATGTGCTTTTTGCGTGGTTTAGAAGAAAACATGGAAGGAACCGTTCTCTACAAAACGGGAAAAAGACATGGATAGCATGAATTCGATTTTCAATGTTTCATTTGTCTTGTGTTTGAAAAGCGGCAAGTCAAGAAATGGTACCTCGTTATATCCGATCAAATTTCTTATGTTTTTCTTTATCATGATGTAAATGTCCTCGTTATAACCGGAATCTCGTTATAACCGAACTCGTTATAACCGATTCGTTCTGCCATAGGTTTACACGCAAAGGAAAACGGGACCGACGCGATCACCTCGTTATAAGCGGTTCCTCGTTATAACTGAACTCGTTATAACGGGGTTTCACTGTACTGTACAGGAGAAGTATGGTTCTTTTTTCAAGTTTGATAATGATTACAGACGATAATAATTATATTATAGCTTTAATCAGGGGCAGATTCAGGAATTCCATAAAGGGGTGAGTTTACAAAACTAGAGGTGGACGCACGTGCCCCCCTCCATTTTTTTATTTTTATTTTTTGTTTTAACCAAAAAATGAGGGGGCGCCTGGTGTGCCCCCGCCTTGATCTGCCACTGTTAATTCATGGAATACCAGGGAATATTGCACTCATTTTCGTTTCGTGCAATATTGGCTCCAACTCATGTAATATTCCTTGGCTTTCCAGTCACTGCCATCCAATATAATACAATTCTATAAATCGCTGATTGGTCAAAAGTATATCATGTGACATGATGCAGTTCCATCTATCATTGCCTCAGGGCTTTGACATATTGTATTTATCTTACTGTACTTCACATAAAAAAAAAAAAGGAAAAATCACAGCATAAACGAGTTAACGCTTTGCAAGTGGGTGACAACATTCACACATCAAATTCTGGTTGATTGCATAATCCCTATGAAACCTCTTTGTGTGCAATACACTCTCTTCCCTATAAAATGCCCTTCAAACTACAGTGCACTTCCGTTATAATAGTCATAGCTATACCATAAAGAAAATCTTGATGCAACTGAGTAAATATTCAGATCCCAAAATTATCACCTATACAGTGGTCTCTCATTATAACGAAATTCTCAGGACCAGCAATTTTCTTTCGTTATATCGAAATTTCGTTATAACCGAATGAATAAACAATAAAAATACATAGAGTTGACAATGTTGCGGCCCTAAATTCTACTTCGTTGTAACCGGAATTTTGCTATAACGGGAGTGCACTGTATATCTTTATATACCATATTTTGTACAGCCATGATAACAAAATTTCAATATTACAAAACAAAAACTGCAGGTCCCGAAGACTTGATTACAATGGGAGTCCTCTATACTCACTTTGGTCCGTTTTTGTGGCCGGCTTCCAGTTTTCTGGAGAGACGATTGGAAGGCACACTTGGCCCTTGTCGTCGATGTTGGGATGATAGATTTTTGTCTTAAACGTAATCTTGGGCGGCTTGAATGGGTACTCAGCTGGGTATGCTATATTGATAATGAAGCCACCTTTGTTGAAAGGTGGACTACTCTGTATGGAGGGCAGAAAAAAAGAAAGTAAATCAGAAAAGATAAACGTCACTTCTGTTAACATGAGGAATGAAAAGAAGAATACTGAAAAAAAAAACAGAGTTTAATCATTTTCTATGCAAAGATTGCCTTGTAAGTTTTATAAATTGTAGCAAATACAATGCATCGTATAGGTAAACAACAAGGGAGAGAGAGCTATTCACTCGTCAATGTTGAGTTTATTTAATAGTTCAGTCAGCAGCATACTGTAAAAGTGGAAATATTTGTGGTGTTGACATTTTTGCGCATTTCGCGCAACCAGAAGCTAGCGCAAAAATAAAAGCACGTGAACATTTTTGCGTGTCATACGTTCCAGTGGTGGATGTCTTGATTCCGCATAATTAAAAACATGCGAAACCCATCTTACCCGTACAAGCACGAAAAATTAGTCGCACGAAAATATCCACTTTTACAATACATAATCCAAGGTGTGACTTGTCGTAAAATGTGCAAGCATTGCTCATTAATAATATTTTTTTCTTTCTTATAAAGTATCCAGAACTTATTTGAAGAACGCAGACGTATTCTACATTGTAAGTTCTCATTTAAGAATAAGGAGTACATTTTCACTTGATGTTTCATACACACACACACACACACACACACAAAGTTCTTCTGCCAAGTAACAATCAGATATTAACAGACTTTGCACATAGTGTAGATACAAGCCTTTGTCCTGACATATGAACTGCATTATACACAGTCCCTGACTGTAAAGTTTAATAGTGTGAGTCAACAGCAATAACTCCTTCAGCATCCCATCTTCGTAAACTCCCGTGTTACTGTTTGAGAGGCAATACTACTAATTGCAAATAATGGCTATTGACATGACATTATGGGTAAATGTAGGGCTGCTACATGTCATGGGTAGACATTTGATGAGGGTATTGGTATAAAAAGAAAGGCAGGCTTTCTTTACGTACATGTAAGTTTAAGTGAGAAGGATTATCAACATAGGATATATACATGTACATAACCCATAATTCAATAGAGGACAGTACTATAACATTTTACAAAAATTTGGACACCCTTTTTTCAAGAGGTAGTTGAAACTTGTAAGACATGTTCTGCATGTACAGAATAAACAAGAGAATTTTAGTGATTTTTTTTTCCAGCTCTACACATTCAATTCAGGGGAAAATTTACCAGCATGAAATGTCTTGTCATCTTTCATAGATCAAAGCAGTACAAGGAATCAGCCTAAATATGCTATTGAGGCACATGTGACTACTGTAAAACCAGAATCATTCGCCATATTGAACTTTCAAAAATTGGAGCCAAGGGCCAATTTTGCAGCACTATAAGAAACTTTTGCAAATCGCCACTGGCATTTATTCCAAGCACTGTGTGGACTATCACTTTTGTGTTCATTTTGCTTTCACAAAAAGCAAATCTGGATTTGTAATGAAATTTGCAAAAGTTTCAAACAAGCGAAAATGTCTGGTTTATACAGTACTTTGACAAGAGTGTCAGGAAGCTGACCATCTCCGAATCTTGTTGCACTTACCGGCGTTAAAAGGAGCTCCCAGTTGAGTATATTTGATTCGTCTACTTTCACATTCCGTAACACACGAGATGTTCCTCTCCTTATTTCATCTAGCTCCTGCAAATGGAAGACAAGAGATCAAGATTGGCTATTGAAGCATTCATACCTACTTTCCATGTTTAACCCCCCCCCCCCAAAAAAAATACATATGTGATAAAAAAAAAATACACACAAAATCAGTTCACTTCATTCTGTGAAAAACCACAGCAGTTCATTACTATGATAATTGCCACGGCAACGGAGAACAAGAGACCCGGGGGTCACACGCTCACCCGAGTATCGCAATTTCACCTTTCATGCATTCTTGCACTCTTACCTGAGAACATTGGAAACTTAGGTCTGCATTTATGGATCCCCCCCCCCCTCAACTCCAGGGTGGGGGGGGGGGGGGGCAGGCAGCCCTGGATCTGCAATGTACAAACTTGGAACTAAAGTTATCAGTGTACAAACTCATGGTATTACCTTTGCTTTATCATTTCTGGTTCTACACGTAGAGTAGAAGATTTTAAATATTCCTTAATGTGGGGGGGGGGGGGGCCTAGGGGCCCCCCAAGAGGGACATGGTGCCCATTTGAAGGATTTGAGATTCTATCCCCCTAGTTGTAGGGATGCTACCTGCTAAGTTTGGTCAAAATTCATCATGAGGTTTTCAATAAGAAGATGAAATTCAGGCCCCATTAATTAGGACCCATCCCCATCCCCTCTCCTGGGTCCCAAGGGGGGGGGGGGGGGGGCACCCCTGATTCCGCCATTCCCATGAACAAACTTGAAACTACAGTTATCAATGTACTAACTCATAGTATTATCTTAGCCCTATCACTTCTGGTTCTAGAGAAGATTTTTAAAGATTCCTTAATTTTAAGGGGTTTGGGCCCCCCTGGGGGCCCCAAGGTGGGCCATGGTGCCCCATTTGAACGAATTGAGATCCTATCCCCCTCAGGATGCCAGCTACCAAGTTTGGTGAAAATCAGACATGGGGATCTCAAAGTGAAGATGAAAATGTGCAATTTAGGCCCCATAAGGATCCCTCCCCACCCCATCCCCTGGGTCCCAAGGGGGGCACCCCTGATTCCCCCATGAACAAACATGAAACTACAGTCATCAATGTACTAACTCATAGTATTAACTAAGCCCTATCACTTCTGCTTCTAGAGAAGAAGATTTTTAAAGATTCCTTAATTTTAGGGGGTTTGGGCCCCCTGGGGCCCCCCAGGTGGGCCATGGTGCCCATTCGAACAAATTGAGATCCTATCCCTCTAGGGATGCTACCTGCCAAGTTTGGTGAAAATCGGTCATGGGGATCTCAAGAAGAAGATGAAAATGTAAAAAGTTTACACACGACGGACAGCGCACGACGGACGACGCACTATGGACGAAGAGCGATCGCAATAGCTCACTTGAGCCTTCGGCACAGGTGAGCTAAAAATCCTAGGTTCTGAAAAAAAAAAAAAAGCTTAGCTTGTTGTCATGGCTTTCAAAATCAAAAATCTTTCAAAATCGGCCCAAGGCGATACGATGAGCTAGAAACGCAAGAGCCATGTGTAGCATACAGCAGTGTAAACCACAAGGCCTAGGGAACCCTACATTGTAGCTCTAGTACATTGTATTTGAACCTTCCATAGTTGGGTTGCTAACAAAACCCACATTCAACTTCCACCATTTAGAATTTGCTTCCTGTACATCAGAAAGGGTCTACCAAGAAACTTGTCTGGCTGACGCAATTTGCCAGGATAATTACTTGTTTTTGAATATTTTAAGATCAAAAGTGTAAAATAATTTTGATTGTCGTGCACAACCATTCAGTAATGGATAGGCAGAACATTCTTAGTACATGATGACAGAATCCTGCCCTAGCAGTAGTAAAAATACACAGTAACAAGGTGCATGTGATTTACAACTTTTGCAAGATGGATACTGCCATGGCCATTATATGTACATGTAACTGATGCGATCAATGATAAAACATTAAATAGCAACCGTGATTGGGTATGCAAATAGATTACAATACTTCTGGCATACATTTTTGGTTAATATTTTACATTTGTGTCATTACCACACTAAAATCGTGTGTAATATCATACATGTAGCATTATTTCACCCATTTCTTAGAAACATGTCTCCACTTTCAAAGAGCAAAACATTGAGTATATGCGGTCATACGGAAATTATGTTTCACCTTACACACTAACGGTAAACCCACTTAGCACCAGTGTCACCAAAATCAAGCCTTAGCATACATATGCATGTCTGAGCCTTTCGCCTCAGACTATTCATCACTTTGCACAACCCAGCCTTCACTCATCAACAGATGGCACTCTTCCATACAGAGCCAGAACACCTGCAGCAACCAAAGCCGATGCTTTTCAATCTCTTCGCACCCAGTATTTGGAATCATCTGCTCCAAAACATGCCCACCACATCCCATCAATAGCCTTCTACGTACAAGTACACAGAGACTTCCGTCATTTGTTTCGACATTGCCTGCTGTTTAAAAATACACTCAAAGTACTGTGGTACCACTCAACACTGCAAAAGCCCTACAAAGGAGAGTGAATTATAACCAACGTCAAAACCACTGTATTACAGTGTATGTATTGACTTTTGAGAATAATATAATAAAATGAGGGAACAGAGATTTGTCAGAATTGATCATTTATACCTGACATACATGTACAATGTATGTGCCCTTCTATGCCATATTCTGAAAAGAAAACAAAATAATTATAATGCTCTGGCATCCTTTGGGGTGAAGGCATAAAGAAAGAATGAAAGAAAAGAAAAACATATGAGGAAGAAGGTACGAAGGGAAGTTCGGGAGTCAAGCCATGTGACAAGAATCACAGACAGGACTATTGGGCAATGTTCCCAGAAAAGCAAAAAGCCGAAAAATGAGCTTACGGTGCCAAGCTCCGATCCATTCTCAATTAGACCTTCGAAATCACGCAGACAGAATGGTTATCAGAAACTGACATACATGTAGAACAGGAAAGTTACAGAATTCAGTTACAACCACATACAAAATTAAGAGGAAGTGATGTACCCTAATAATAACAATCCTGCAAGTTATGTTCATTCAGATATTGGTCTGAATATATCACGGTTTGGCTGACAAATCTGCCACAACAATAAACAAATTAGCCTTGTAATGTCGTCCCTGCAGGGGCTATTGCAACACTGCAACATCCAGGATACAAGATCTCATTAAATGTCAATTATTTCAACAACAAAAATCAAAACAAAACAGAACAAGAACAAGAACCAAACAAGGAAATGAGAGAGAAAAAGAAAAAGAAAATAGTACAGATATGTCTGCATGTCCTCAAGATTTTTACATACACCGTATGACATTATCATAACATCTACTACATATGTAAGTGTAGTTGCTGTAAAATCACTGTTAAAAATGTTTTCCTTGTTTTCTTTTTTTATCACAGATGACAATGTAGCAGAAACATAATTCCTACATGAATAAACTCGGGGTAGAGACTTTTTTTTGATCAGCACAACTAAAGAATTTGTACATTAGGCCTAAAAAAAAAAAAAATTGTTTGTTTGCCCTTAATTGTCAAAACCCAAGAGGGTCGGTAGGTCATGTTTTTTTTTTTTTTTTAAAACACCCTTTTCAACCATGTAATTTTGTAACTTTGGCAGGGCATCTTGTAATGTACACTCATCCTTCTGGCAGTACTTCGAGTTCTAGTTCAACTTTGCAGAGGATGTGGCGCAAGTTTAATGCACTCAAACCTCCAAGGGATTCATTCAAATTTACGTCTTGCCAGGGCCCGTATAGGCGAGGCAGAAACACTCACTAACACTTATAACGTTCATCTTTGGATGCATTTATCAACTCTTTTTCTCGGCAGAAACAGGTTTTCCAAACAGCTTTCAAGGAATTTTTATGAGTTGATAAACGCAAAGCTGTTTTGATTATGGGGTTCGGAAAGCCTTTTCGAAAGCCACAAATTTGTGCTTTCAGAAACAGGTTTCCTAAACAGGTTTCCTGAAACCTGTTTCTAGAAGCCCTTTGAAGCAAGATAAACGCAAAGCTGTTTTGAAACGGCTTTGTACTGCAGTTACAGTATATGACCCCTTTTGTTAAATTTTGCTCCAAAAAAAGTACCTTCCAGTGAGATGCTGGCAACTGAACTCCAAACAGTTTTGGTGCCATGACAGCTGGTAACGGATGCTGCAAAAGTAGCCATCTTGGCAGTCGCGCTGCGCTGCGCCGCGGTTGGTACGGTAGCTAGCTAGCTAGCGCATAACTGCGACCAGCAGCCCCATACGCATAGCGTAATGGGGCTGCACACTGTGGCATTCAGGATCATGACAGAGTAGTATCAAGGACAAATATCACCTTAAAATCGAAAATTTTCTTCAATTTGAAGACTTACCAGTGAAGTTGAAGTACTGACAACAGGTTTCGTGCAACGTTTGGGTCTGCCAATATTCCCTTTCTGTTCGAATTGATGATTTAATGTGACTCGGTCGAGAGGAACCTGGGAGAGCTACACTGAATTGACAGCCAGCGCATGCGCACACATCACATGCACACAAATTTCAAATCCCTTGACTGGATAAGATGTCTGTGTATTGATTATAAGTTGATATTTGTCCGCGATACTACCCTGTCATGATCCCTGTCATCCCTGTCATGATCCTGAATGCTACTGGTCACAGTTAGCTAGCGCACTACCTATGCACGAGAGCCAAAAGGGTAGCTAGCATGCACTGCATGCTATAAAACGTAGCCTGTGGCCCGGCGTGGCCCAAACACGATTACGACGGGTTGATGAGATGAAAAAAATATTTTTAGACTTTTTTTTCATTCTTTCTGTAGCTTAAAATTGATAATTTTGGGTTTAAAACCATTCACAAATTTGCAGACGGTGAAATTTGTGGGGAAAAAAATAAACTTGAAAGAGCAAAAAAAAAAAAAAAACGACCCGAAATTTAAGTGATTTTCGGTCAGTCACGAAGGGCAAACAAACCATTTTTGGTTGGGGGGGGGGGGCCTTATGTGGAACTCCTTGAAAAGATGTCTGTCTTAACACAACTTGTTGTGTCTTAAGACACAAGTGTACACAAATGTTCAAAAGTCTGTAATTTCAAGATAGCCTTATATAATCATGCAAAAAAACTCTATTGTAAAAACGTTGCTGTGGCTATGGTAAAGTTTCACTGATCACATAGGGCAGTGATTTGGCTCAGTCGGAAGCATTTCTGCCTACAGATCCAAAGCACCCAGGTTCGATCCCCAAGTCTCACTGAGCAAGGTAAGCTTTCTGTCCCATGTAAATATTGTACGTGTAATATGGGTCAAAAACTCTGTCCCTCAGATAGGACATAAAATGGAGATCCCGTGTGCGAGTTGATCCACGACTCACACACGTAAAAGATCCCACTTCCCTCATTCATCGCAAAAGAGCAGGGTGCTTACCCAGTGAAGTGGTCCACCTACCAACCCACACAACAAAACGAGTGAGAGATGCTGATCCCTCATGGTTTGCCCTAGGTGACCAGCAATAGTCAGCAAACAGCATCAACGAGGCACATTGTGCAATACGATTGAATGAAATGATCATGTCCCAGCCATTTGTTGTAAGTTGTCAGTGTATATTGTAGTAAATTTGATTTATCATGAAGTCCAACCTATGCAACTATTGTCTCCAGTGTTGGCCGAGGTAAACTTTACTTACCACAGAGCCCAAGTCATCTGTGTACATACAATGTACAATTTGTACACTGCAGTCTTTAACGTAAACTGAAGTACACGTGTAAGTTTCACTGACTGTGTTGTCCAAGGTATCTACATGTGTATGCATGGTCATAAGTATGACCTGTGGCAAGCTTCCCTATCATATATCATTATAACAAAGAAAACTTTCAAACAATACCAACCAAGCAAAACAGAGGGGTGATCTTTTTTATTTTTAAACTAGAAAAGCATCCCGAAAGCGCAGACCTCTGCCAAGCAGCTACTTCTGTACTTTCCACCGATAATCTTGCTCTTCCAGAGAGATCAGTGATTTCCATTCATACATGTACATATAATATGCATGCTGAAAAATTGCCTGATTTCCCAATGGAGAAGCCTTTGTTACGTCATAAACCCTTAGCTGCGTGGCGCGCCTCGCCCTAGCAGAAACTAGAGCAAGCACTTTATTGTGCGTATGAAAACCTCAAAAATGCGCAGCTTGAACTCCCAAGTTCATTGACCCCTACCTTCCAAAGTATCAAAAATCCTTCATAAAATCCATAAACTTTGTGGATCACTACCAAAATTTAATCATCTGTTCCTTGTATCATTGTCAACCTTTCCTGCAAGTTTCATCCAAATCCGTGCACAACTTCTTGAGTTATTTTGCACAGGGACAAACAAACAAACCAACAAACCAATGCCGATGAAAACATTACCTCCTCCCTTGGTGGAAGTAAAAACACATTTCCTGTGATCTAAATGTGTTGCAAAGACGAGAGACATGGGATATCATTCTGTTTGAAATCATTATTTGGAAGAGCTTGGTGTTGAATGTGCCTCAAACCACTTACGATGGGTAATGACACATTGTCCTTACACGCTGCAAGTACTTTTTTCCTGTCACAGATGACTCATCACTATTGGCTCTGTGTGCAATGTGTTTGTGTGTGTGCGTGCGTATGTGTATGATCTGTACAGTTGAACCTGCCTTAATGGCCACCTATCCATAATAGCCATCTGCTTTCCACAGCCACTAAAAACTCTATCCCTACACCCATCCACCCCCCCCCCCCATGAAAACTTCACCGGCAAAACAAATAAAAAACAAACAAACAAACAAACAAAACACTTGCATACAACATTTGCCAGTGTGATACAGCCTGGGTAATTGGGGCCTCCCAAAAGTGTGTACTGGTAGCATGTCACACCACTGATCATGACAAAAGTATAAGGTATAATGTCCTTTACACGTACAAACTTCCTTTTGAAATAGAGCAGATCTATGTACATTGTAATTGCTTGATAAGAAAGACAAACACACTACACATGTACACAACAAATTTATTACTACATGTATGTACAGTACATTGAAGGATAGCAAAAATCATATCCACCCCCCCCCCCCCCCCTTGGTAATCAGGGCTTCAAAGGCATAAAGACAGGACTTTTGAGAAAAATGACACCATAAGTAAATAATGGCTAATGCATGCATCTGTGCGTAAGCTACCCAGTGTAACAAGGGAAGGGTAGCATAGTGGTATGGAAAAAAAAAAAATCAGGGGGAAGGGGTTACGAACGTAAACTTGTCTTCCCAAATAATGCAAATAATGCTTATATTTTTTGGGAGGAACCCACTCACCATCTATTCTGTTTATAACGGTAGTATCCCTGAAGAATTCTACGCACTGCTGATACGAAATCTTTTTCAAACTGTCACTCTTTCTGATATTGGATTAAACTTTTTAAGGAAAAAAAACAACAACAACAATTTACTACATGTAGGTACTGTAGGGGCAAGTATTGTATGTGGAAGTTTTTTTTTTTTTTTTTTTTAATCCAAAAGAATTGGAAAAAAGAAATCAAGACTACAACGACTGTACACAAGAAGTAAGTTGGGCAATGCTGCAGTCATGTTACTAATTGCACAAGTACATGTAGGCAGACTCCACAAGCTTTTTTCTATTACATACCATTGTACAATGTAACACTACAAATGTAGAAACACAAGATGCAACAACATAGTCTAGAACTACAAGGTACATGTACACCTGAGTGCCATTACTAGACTATCTAGTATTAACATGTACAGCTGTACTAACAGGCCGTAACAAACATGCTTCCAAGACCAATGATATATAGGAAATTAAAAAGTAAAACCTGTTACGTAGAATTATTCAATCTTACAATTCTCAATTTTACAACTCTGGAAGACAGAAGGAAGAGGGGCGATCTTATTCAAGCATAGTGCATCATCGCACAGATAGACAACATCGACCCAAATTCCTCCAGAAACCAACATATCATGATACCCGAGGACACTCCAAGAAACTTGCTAAGACATGGCCTAGACTGGACATAAGAAAACACTTCGTCTGCCAGCAAGTAGTAGATAGTTCCCAGTTGAAGGAAGCAGACTACTGGCAAGGAAAAGAAGACCTGACCCCTTGGTCTTTAAATACTTGACCGAAAGATAGGTCTGTATCTTGTCAGGCATATGCTCCGCGGAGACTGTGTCTGGCTTTCTACACAATCACCTTTTATTACAGACCGAAGGTTGTCATATGGGTTACTCTAGGGGGATACTGTACTTACGCACGGAAACAGTTTCGCTGGTGATCAGTTATCACCAAAATTGACAGAAGTGCACATGCACTTCTACTATCCTAGTAGTAGGCTATGTATCACCTACTGTTGCATCCTTTTCCATGAAAATTCAACTCGTCTTTAATATTTACAACAGCTGCAAGCTGGCAAGCGCATAGGATTCATGAAATGTTCACTTTACTCTTTAAGTTCAACTTTGCTGATCTAGGACTGCGCTTGAATTAGACCCCTGTTACACATACGAAAAAGACGATCTGAGGCCGGGCTCAGGTCCGCTTTTTCGTATGTGTAAACGGTCACACAAAAGTGGGCCGGCCTCAGGCCGGCTTGGCTATAAGTGTAAACAGTACCTGGCCCGAGGCTGGCTTTTGGAGTTGCGGTTGACTGGTCACATGACCTTCAGCAGGGGCCAGAGCGCGGTGGAGTATCAAAACCAAATTCACAGAGCGAAATATTTGTTTACTTAAAGGGCGCGCTCCTACGGTAGAGTAGGGAAAGGCGGCACGAGGCCTGCCCATGTGCAAACAGGGTCCATGAGGAGCGTCGTCACTTGAGCCAACCCCGAAGCTCATGTGTAAACGGTCCACAAAGCCGCCTCGGGCCGGCCACAAAAAGTAGGCCTCAGGCCTTTTTCATGTGTATTAAAGATAATAAAAAGTATTGGTACCTCAAAAGCTTCCCTGAATTTCCTTGTCTTGGTTTGTGTTTCGGGTTAAAGTACGTTGTCTGTGAGAATTACTCGCCCCAAAGTGCTCTCATGTCTTAGTAATCATGCAATAATGGTTTCGTACCAGAGCCGACGCTGACCAGCGTCGATAAATATTGTACGAAACCACTGACTGCGACCAGCAGCGTGCAGCCCATTGTACCCATAACTAACTGCGACCAGCAGCCCCATACGCAGAGCGTAATGGGGCTTCGCATTGTAGCATTCAGGATCATGACAGATTTAGTATCGCGGGTAAATGTCAACTTAAAATCCAAAAATTTCTTCGATTTGAAGACTTACCAATTAAGTTGAAGTATTGAAAACAGGCTTCGAACAATGTTTGGTTCTGCCAATAGTCCCTTTCTGTTCGAATTGATGACTGAATGTGACTCGGTCGAGAGGACCTTGGGAGAGCTACATACACTGGACACTATGGCCAGCGCATGCGCACACAAACATCTTATCCGTTCATGGATTTGAAATTTGTGTGCGGACTGCATACGATGTGTTCGCAGGCACTGGCTGTAGTATTCAGTGTACTGTATGTAGCTCTCCTAAGGTCCTGTCGACCGAGTCACATTCAGTCACCAATTCGAACAGAAAGGGACTATAGGCAGAACCAAACGTTGCCCGAAGCCTGTTTTCAATACTTCAACTTAATTGGTAAGTCTTCAAATTGAACAATTTATGGGATTTGAAGTTGACATTTACCCTGCGATACTAAATCTGTCATGATCCTGAATGCTACAATGCGAAGCCCGATTACGCTATGCGTATGGGACTGCTGGTCGCAGTTAATTGCATGATTACTAAGACATGAGAGCACTTTGGGGCGAGTAAGTCTCACAGTATTAGTTATATGAAAGGTACTTTAACCTGAAACACAAACTAAGGCAAGGAAATTCATGGACACTTTTGAGGTACCAAAACTTTTTATTATCTTTAACAGGGGTTTCAGACGCAAATTGAAGGGCAAGGTACTGTAAAAGTGGAAATTTTCGCAATGTTGAAATTTTTGCGCATTTCGCGCAACCAGAAACTAGCGCGAAAATAAAAACACGCGAATATTTTGGCTTGCCATACGTTCCTGGGCGTGATGTCTTGATTCCGCGGAATTAAAAACACGCGAAACTCTTCCGACCCAGCCTAGCGCGAAAAATTAGTCGCGCGAAAATATCCACTTTTACAGTACCTCACCCAATTCTCCATCGTCTAGGGACAGCCTAAGAGAGTCCCCATACGCTACAGCGAAGTATGGCATGCTTCTGTCTGTCTATGGAGAGTCGTAGATGTCAAAAAAGAAGAAAAAAATGATTTAAAAAATTCCCCCAGATCCGGACAGAGGGATTTTTCTGTCCAACATTGTTGTCAGACCTATTTCCATATTGGTAAAGTTGCCTAATCTAGAGTAAAAACCTCAATTTTCGGACACTTAAGCTTTTCTCTAATATTTGTTGAAATATAAATGACAATGTATGTTAAATGTACATCAAATTACATTTTCCCAAACTGATTTTGTTAAATACATCATAGAATTTCACAAAATCCCCAAATATTATCACCTTGTCAAATCCCCAATTTTCGGACAGCCTCTCCAAAATTCGGACACACGCTATGCGCATTCAGTTTCAATACGCATACAAGGCCGCTGAAAATGAGTGCGCGCCATACATGTACCTCGTTGGCGCAAGGTTGCATTAGGGACGTTGCGGCACCCATTTGTGTCCAAATTTTAGTGACTTGGCAATTGCATTCAGCCCTTTTAGAAACTATGTACATTTATTCACTGCATCAGCACGTACGGAGATTGTTTTTTTGTGTCTTTGAGGATACCATCACACTCTGAGCTTGCGACAAGCAAAAAAATCTCGCAACAGAACGGCGTAATTTTTTTAATTTTAAGCACTTTTTCGGCGACCCCGATTCTTTACACGGGACCTAATTTGCGCGCATTTTAGAACAGTTGAACCGATTCTGCGTTTTTGACAGCGAAATATGGGACTTTAGATGAGATTTTAGGAGGTGACTCCGGCACTTTCCTGTGCTGTGGTGAACGAGTGTGCCAGTACACATGTATGTGAAATGATGTGATATGCGTGTGTTGTGACAGTAGAATTTGCATTTGCTGGCTTGTAGTAAGTTACTGTAAAAGTGGAAATTTTCACACCAGAAACTAGCACGAAAATAAAAGCATGTGAATAACTTTGCTCGCCATATGTTCCTGTAGACCCTAGTTGATGTCTTGATACCGCGAAATTAAAAACATGCGAAACTCTTATCGGGCCAAGCGCATAAAAGTAGTCGCGCGAAAATATCCACTTTTTTTCATTGTGATAAGTGTCCGGATTTTGGAGGCCCGCCGAAAATTAGGGGTTTTACTCTACACAGTAAGTTTACAGTGAGCAGTGTCTTCTCCATACCATTTATGCCAGCACAAAATGTTCACTTCTTAAACATTTCTGACTGAAAATTCCATAACAAAAATGAGATTTCATGAAGCATTGAAGGTAATCGACAGGGTCATGACACCCATAAAAAAATATTAATAGCAAATCGGCGTCGGCCGTCGCGATCGCGTACCCGGGTTGTGAAATTGTGAATATCTAACCTGTTACAGTGATAAAGAGGCGCTGGCGCGCTATAGCGCTATCATGGCTATTATAGTGGTAGACAGAATTGCAGAATGATGTAAGAAGCATACGGGTTACCATACGCGAACACCAATAGATGGGACCACACAGTGTGTTCACGCCTAGTTTTGTAGTCATTACAAAGACAGGTTGGTAAGGACATCTTTATTAAACAACAATACTAAATATCGGCAACAACAGTACCGGAACTAAGCCAGGTATCAGTTGAGAATGGAATGATTAATTTATGAAACTGCATTTAAGCGAACAAATAAAAAATTCGTGAAAACAATTGCTTACTTTTGTTAATCTCCTAGTGGCCGCCATGCTCGAAAATTTCAGCGAACAAATATCTACAGCGCTTACGCACAATACCCAATGTAGGTTGTATACGTAGTATACGTATAGAAGCGTGCGCTTCTATCCTCTTTGGTACGAGTGCAGACCAGTCAGTATGGATATGCCGAAACACAATGCAATGGAACTGGGTTCCCTTTTCTTGTACCAAGCACTACCCCCTCCTTTATTGCGTCCGCCTCACATGAAAACGCGTCCGCTTACCGCACGTAGCACACAGAGTGCGACAATCCAGCGGCGGGCCAAGAAAGGCGACCGACGCTACACTAATCAATGGATCGATCCTGTTACCTATTCATTCGTGAGCCCAGTGTACTGTCATCTATTCCTTCCTAAAGACCCTCCTTAGCGACTGGTATCGGCGCCAAGTTATCAAAGAAGATTTTCTCGACAAAACATTCCAGTACATTTTCCCGAGATGGCAAAACAAGCCGGCATAACACTCAGCATTCTGCAACCACGCCCCTGCTACCAGATTTGATTTGATTAACATTCAGAATAATTATGTTGAAGCACCTTTTTTTCTTTTTTTTTTCTTTCTTTAATAATAAATAAGCAAAGAGCTATAATCATGAAAGTCCTTAGCGTATTAGTCACTTTATGGGATTTTATTGATTTGCATTGAACGGTTAACAACTTCGAAAACTGGGCTATTTGGGTTATTTGGGCGGGGTAATAATGGCAATATACTATCATTTAACTGAAGGCAAGGAGGTTGAAAAGCTAAATTAAGTTCCAACTGGCTGCAATTACTAAAGACAGCTGTTAGTTTTTCATGGCGGATAGTAGTAGTAGTAGTAGTAGTAGTAGTAGTAGTAGTAGTAGTAGTAGTAGTAGTAGTAAGTAGAAGTACTGCTGATAATAATAATAATGTCTTATTTATCAAGGGTAGCCTCTTCAGTGTTGCAATTGCTCTACCAGAGGATCCTGCCATTGTTATTACCCCAGGGTTGCCACTCCAGGTACCCATTTAACTATACACCATGGGTCGCCCGCCGGACTCTGCTGGGGACACTGTGGGTGACAACATATCTGTCCAAGGACGACAGCACTGGGCGTGAATCGAACTCGGTTCCTCCGATTGGGAGTCGGGAGTCTTATATCCACTATGCCCCTGCCCCCCCCCCCCCCCCAAAAAAAAAAGAAAAAAGATGCACAAAATAATTCAGCAGGTGGATTTATTGTGCCTTTATTAGAGTTCGATCCATTCGTCTTTCCGATTTATCTGAAGATTCGCTTTGAACGCGAACATATTCTCAGCTATAGTTTTATCAAATAAACAAACTTTCACCTAATGATAAAAAAAACACAAAAAAGATAAATCTAGCCCAGAAATACGGTTCATAATTCTAAAGTTGAGCTATGCATTGTGAAAGTATTTGCAGTATTCATTTATATATCAAATCAGAGGGCCGATATGCAAAAAAATAAAAAAAAATAATAATCTCTGCAGCTGATAAGATGAGACGGCGAAAAGTAATTACTGTATATCATAGTCTTATGCATTGGCAAATGAATTCAGTTGTCTCCTATCAGTGGGGCAGTCCAGGGCCCCCATTTCATTTAAACTTGATATGATAACAACTCTTGCTGGAATGGCAATATTGTCATGGTAACGACAAGAATCCAGCTTTCTGATTGGCTGTTGCACTGGGAAGTTGCCATTTGCCAAATTGAGTTGCTATCATATAAACTTTGATGAAATGGGACCCTTGCCATTCCAGCAAGAGTTGCTATCACCAGAACTTTGATGAAATGGGGCTTTGTTGGCACCTGTTTATTTCGATGTTTGAGTGGCAGCATCGAGCTGCATGGCATCAAAGGGAATAGGAGTGTTGTGATGTTGTGACTCCATCTTGAACCTTCTTCAGGACCTTGGTGGAGGAGTGGGGCCAGGATTTCGTATAGGCGCAAAGGATGTGTGATGAGGATATACTCATTGGTGGGAGCCCATTTGGACCAGAGAGATTTCTCAATTACAATATAATACATACGCGCAATCCATCTAGACGGCTTCGATAAGTTGGGATTCCCCAAATTGGTGTTGCGCGCCAAATGCGGCAGCTGCGTGTGAATCCGTTTTACCTGTGGATGCACTAGCGAACGCAATTCTGCGTCCCGTAGCGCTGTGGTCCCGTAGTATACTACAGTAACTGCTTGTGGACCACGCCTGGAAGGCTGGCAAAGCAGGAAGTGATATAACGAGCAATTCCATTGTACGTGTGCTTGTAGTTAAACTAACAATATTACGAGTGCGGGGCAGATTGGTCTTGACAAAACCCAACCCAAATACAAATATTGTACACGCAATCGGCACTTGATTGCGTAATGAGGCGTTCTGGCTTAAAGAGGAAACCCATTCCAAATATAAGAAATTAGTCTGATAAAAAGGAGTAAAATCTTACGCGTTCAACAGTTAAAATTTGACTGAAATCGGATGAAAAATAAGGCAGTTATGACATTTTGAAGTTTTGCTAATTTCTGCCAAACTGTTCTTGTAGAATGGATATAAAATATGCAAATGAATGAGCTAACTATTATAATTATTGTCATACCCTCACAATTTTCCATTGATCGTGTACAAGAAAATGATGAAAATTCAATGTTTCTGTCATTGAAGTCTGAAATATGACGTTATTCCTAGTGGAATAACTTCAGAATAGTGATCAGTTATTATAGATGGAGGAATTGAGCATCGGGCATAATTATGTTTGAATGAAAAACTGGAGAAATCAAAATTTTATGTACAAACCAATGGTAAGTTGTGAGGGAATGACATGCTCTCTTTGCCATTTGCATATTCATATTGACTGTTCAAGAACACTGTATAGCAAAACTTCAAAATGTCATAACTTCCTTATTTTCATCCGATTTCGATCAAATTTATACTGTTGAACTCGTATTACTCTTACTTATCAGACTAACTTATATTTGGACTGTCGGGATTTCCCCTTTAAATGTTCGAACGGTCACCCTCGTATAATGTATGATAAGTCTTCCCATATAATACGGATTATGATTATACAACTGCGACAATAGGAGCTCGTTTTTTTTTATACATTGCGTAATGAGTGAAACTCTACCACGTATTGCAGATTGCCAAAATAAAAGCTAAATTTGAGTAAGATATCAGACAAAACACCAATGTGATAGCTTCAATAAGATCGGAAAAGTTGAGGAAGTAACGGACCTCGTCTGTTAAAGGGGATCAATAATGGTATAATACAGTTTCTGATTATAAGGGACTTCGGGTTTCCATTTTTTAAAGTAATATTTTGAGATAACGAGAAAAATGGCTGAGATGTTCAAAAGGAAGTGATCTCATAATAAAAGATGTATTGAACCCAGCACCTTTCACTATATTGTATAGGATCGCTTTGTTTTGGATATCTCAACGATTTCGTCGATACCCGATTTTCATCATATATACTTTGAACTCCTTTTCAGTATGCTCTTTAACATTTCATATAAAGTGGTTTTTAAGTAGCTCGCAAAAAAAAGAAATAACAATTGAATCCTCATCTAAACATATGATTATATACTATCCCTTTAAATACTTTTTATTTTCTAACAATTGCAGGGAGAATCACATTTTTAGGCTCCCTTTTACGGAAAAGTGTGGTAAGCAGGAAGGTGTAAGACCACCTCCCTGGTAAAACTGACCCTGAGGGTATGGACCCAGCAACATCCCAGTATACACACAATATGTCTTCCCCTGCCCACTGGTGACAATATTTTTTGACGTTTTTTTCGGGCGGTGCGTGATGGCAAAGACAAAGCGGTCGTTAAAAAAACAAAGCAAACCAAAACACAAACAAGGTATATTACTATGTGGATGCACAGAATACATATAGGATATAGGACACATCCAGTGAAGTTTGAGGGAAATCGAATAATAACTTCAAATGAACTCCTTGGGTGGTCCGAGAGGACCAGAAAAAGAGATTCGCTATCTCGTCTTCTTGACTTATTCAGTCCGAAAAGAAAAACAGGTGAGACAAAATATAATTAAGATCTCACCTTCTCAACTTCTTGGGCCAGAAATGTAACGGAAGCTTATAAGTCTTCTCCCCCCCCCCCCCCACCCCTCCAGCCGATTATGATGCGATGAGGAGTAGACGAGACGAAAAGACGAGCAAACTGAGTTAAGAAGACATAACAAGAAGACGAGGTAAAAAGACCATAAGACGAGATGCTGGATCTCGTCTAGTCGACTTGATGAGGATGAGGAAATAAGAAGACAAGATCCTTTAGATCTTATCAGGTTAACTTCTTCGGGACGAAAAGACGAGAAGTCAAAATCTATCCTGGATCTCGTTAAGTCGACTTCGTCATGATGAGAAAGCAAAAAGATAGGATCCTGAATCTCGTCAGTTTGAAATCTGGTTTTCTCGACTTCTCATTTCCCGAAATGGCATGCAGAAGATGGGAAGGCAGGTTGTGAGATCTCGTCTTTTCGACTTCTTGTGCCCGAAAAAGGCGCGATGAGATGGGAAGGCAGGTTGTGAGATCTCTTCTTTTTGACTTCTTGTGCCCGAAAAAGGCGCGATGAGAGAAATCGGCTATACGAAAATCTGTTTTCTCGAACCCGAGAAGTTGAGAAGCTTGCTTTAATTGCCTTCTCCAAAAAGACGATATCTCAAGTTATACCTATAGATTTTTCTTGGCATAGAGAAGTTCTGATCTCGCCTTGTCGCCCCCTATCTTGGACCCGAAAAGGCTGAGAAGTCAAGAAATATCTCGTCTTCTCGATCACATTTATTAAAAGCTTGCGTATTACATAGAACTTCTTTGCCTTGCACTGTGCAGACCGAAAACAGTCGATGACAACGCCCTTTTTGTGGAGCTTTGTGAATGTATAAAGAATAATATATCATAAATGAGGGTATTCAACTTAATATAGCATGCACACAGAGAAATGTTGCAACAATCATAAAACAAATAACGTGTGGCACATAATATTATTGAAACAAAGTTCATTAAGTGAAGGGGTACGATTAGAATGCCCAAACAACAAACTAAGAAGAGGGGAGAAAAAAAAGCAAAGGATTTAGAGGGCGCCCTACATGTTTAATGTACTGAGTAGTCGATTCTGAAGCTCCGTGCGTAATTGACCACATTTTTCTCCCCGAAAGAACGGGTTGTTACACAGTAACCACAACGAACCTTTGAATTCTTTTTGTTATTTCATTGCAGATGTCACCATCATTGTTCCATCCACGATAGACATGACAAATGTTTGTTTTGTTTTGTTTTATTTTCAAAGGAATTTTCAACATGACTGGCCTGCATACATACCGTGCAGTTTCCTAGCATCACTTCGAGAACAGGATAATTAGAGAAGTACATTGTGTTTTAATGGGGAACAAAGATATACCTTGAGATGATCTTATGTTAATGATGTTCCACGTATCAAGTATTTACTTCAAGAAAAAAAAAATGTGTATTTCGGTATATTCTTAGATTTCACACACGAAGGTGCACTCTTTGTAGTTAGAAGTGCGGTCGGGCAAGAAATCCTTATTTAGTTTTTTTTCTTTCTTTATGTTGAGATAGGTCTATACATTTTTTTAATAAAAAAGCGCATCGTGCAATATAAATACAATTTAGAAAATAATGAAGTGTTACAAGAGAGACAGCAATGGGGCTCATGTAAATGCTCATTACTTTGTCATTTATAACGTTAAATAATCTTTGCTATATTAATATAGTCAAGATCTTTGTTTTTCTTCATAAAAGCTATATACATTTTGGAAACTGTAAATGGTTGTTTAACCATGCAACCGTCAGGTTTAGTCAGTCAAACATTGATTTCATTTCCAACCACACTGCAAAAAGTCCGGTGTTAAATAGTGAACACCGAGCTGGTGTTAAATTTTCGGTGCTCATTTATCGTGTTAAATTAACACCTACGGGTGTCATTTCCAAATTTTAAACTGTTTTTTGAAGAGTTTCTTAGTAACTGCACTTCTTGTTGATTTTTAATTTAAACAAGACGATCAAGAATTTTACATTAAAATACTAGATTTTTGAAAAAATGTGAAAATAAATTTACACCAAAGTAACACCAGCTGGTGTGGTCCCTTATTGAAGCTGGACGGGTGTTAAACCATTGATATTAACACCAGCAAATATCAAATCAACACCATGTGTTGTCATTTTTGAATTAACACCAGTACGTACAGTGTCAAAATAACACCAGGTACAGTGTCAAATTAACACCACGAAGTGTCAGGTGAACACTTTTCAACACCATCACAGTGCATTTTTAACACCTGTGGGTGTGGTCCTTTATTGAAGTTTGATCGGTGTTAGATTTAACACCCGTGGTGTTAAATCTAACACCGATGTTTTTACAGTGCACGTTATACCCCCCGAAATGACGCCTGGCGTCGACCGACAGAATAAAACCTATACGGCAAAAATCAGTATAGACGACTATTTTAATAATCCATATTAGGTGCTATATAAAGAATAAAATCTTTACTGGCGTTGAACATAAATACAGAGAAATAAATCACTATAAATTATATATAGTCTTTTCTATTAGGTTTGCTTTTCCATTCATCCTTTATTTTTTTTTTTTTGTCTATCTATGTAATAGCTCTTATAGTACATTTAGTGTCTTTGGCCATCCTCAGCCACGTAAAACAATCTTACTCTTCGAATTATCCTCTTGAATCACAGAGCATTAATTTTTCGATGTGACTATTTTACAAAATGCAGAGAATGAAGCAACATTCATTCACATCTATATATAGCATGGGCCAACACCCTCCCGCCAATACGCAATGGAAAGAAAAAAAAAACGCAAAAAAAAAAGAACAAGACAGAAAAACTAAAAAATCCCGAGATCCAAAAATTACGCAAAATCCAGGAATATTGTATCGTGCCCGCTATTGCACCAAACGCTTGCGTCACTGCACGTTCATGAGGTGAAAAATACGTTGTCACTAATGAAATAATAAAATGAAATAAAATAGATAAATGAACAGTGCACTCCTCCTGCGTGCTATACCCGAGGCATCTGTCATTTCCTCCAAACCAGCCCATAGTTTGGCGTTGTAGTTTTATGTACTGCTTTACATTATATTCCTTGAATCACTGGATGAATGAGGTGGTAATCGATGCTTTGGCGTGACGTCACTAGTCGCCTCATCGAAGAAGTTTATTGACCTGCCCTCAGTTTTCACTGATATTTTTTTTTCCACAATTGAATAAAGAGTCAATTATTCTTCATTGGAGGGCCCAGCCGTTTGCTTCGTTTTTATTTTTCTTATAAGCTATAATGGTGACTTCATGTCAGTCACTCTAGGCATACGTGAATTCGATGAATAATTGTAAAAAGTTGAACATCAGCAAAACTCCCCATTGTGTAAATTATATTTGCTGACTCCTTACCATTGGTACGAAAAGAAAGAATTTACTACAATTACCAGGCGTTTTTAATAACTACTTCCAAGTGTGAACATCTGTCAACTTGTAGTTTTGTTGGGAAAATTGATAATAGTTAGGTCTTACACTGAAATAGATGTACGACTGAAATGGAATTAAATCAATCAATTCAAATACATCGATGAATAATACTATTTCATGAAATCACCGTATAACTTTTGGTATCGATGAAGTACATCAAAGTGATATATTGCGATTGATCAACCTCTAAAATCTATTTCGTATATATTTATACTGTTAGTATAAGTCCATAGATTGGAGTATAATCTTTCTTGAACTTTAACTTAGTATCCATGTACTGATTTTTAGGACGACAGATCTCTCAGCGATCATTTTGATCTTCATGCATACCGATTGGTGTCAAGAGTTTTGCTGATTACACCTGTAGGAGAAAATACACTTTATCTTTGATTGGTGTCTTCAGCCACTGATCTCGATCAGTGTGGTGTCCACGTCTCCCCAGCTCCCAGTGGTTGTTCGCACGGGCGGGTGATGCCTTTGCATAAAGCGTGTACATTCGTATCCTCAAAACATGTAACGTACGAACTTTAGCCCGGCCCGCGCCGCGTCCGTACAGCGATTCGCCCAGCCAGCCAGGCCCAGATCATCACGCGGCGACGGACCGACCGACCACCGACGCGACGCGGCGATTGTTATTGTGATATATGTGATCGTGAGTGAGTGCACGAAACAAGGCCGTACGAGAGGTCTATCTCCAGCACAACACTGTACATTTCATAAGTTTAGATATTTCGGTTAGTTCTGCTGCCAGATACCTAACAAGTTCAACTTGGTTGGTTTGAAACGAAACAGTAACGGTTAGAGCAGTGAACCAAGGAGCCAGTCAGATAGACTTTATAGGCCCTACTTGGCGGAAATCGGTGAGCCGAAACGAGACCTTGTCCTCGAAGATCAGAGGTCCAGCCGACGACCGACTCTCTCTCTCTGTGTTATTGCTGTGTGGTTCAGTATCGGTACGTTTGTTACAATCCTTTACATACGTGTAGGCAACCGTTTGATCATGAGCTCAACTGCATCTGATTCAGTCACAATATACACTTGATCCAGTTAATTGTTTATTCGTTATAGGTCTAGATCATGTTGCAGCCTAACTATACACAGCCCAGTCGCTGTGTACAATTCGCATAGCGTAACACTAACAGTGTCTGGTCGGGCTAGTTGCAGCCATTAGTGTACTGTTTCACACATTGGATTTGTAGGCCTGAAATAGCCTAAGGTTAGGCCTAATTTAATTTACACGTCACAGCAGTGTAGTAATCGGTAAACTTACACTCTCAGCTACACTAATGTAGCCCCAGGGCCAATTACCTGCCTAAAGTGGCCCTGGACCCCAGCCGCGAGGGACTTTGCACTTCACGCACGTCAAGTTGCAGTCTCCCGTTTTCTAGGGGTTTCAAGTGGGAGAATCTCCTGATCAGAAGGTGCTTGGGGTTGGAGTCTCTGCATTCTCTCTGCAGAAGTTACCCTGCATAGGCTGCAATGCATGTAGATCACGCTGTACTTTTAAAAGGTCAAGCTGTGCGTGGGTACACTCAAGCAGGGCACGCAAGGGAAGATTGCTGTATACGTAGCAGATCCAGCCAGACGACAAGGATTAGGTCAAAGAGATAATAATTATATCACACATTGTAGCACCGATATATGCTATTTGTAAAATTGTACAATTGTAAAAGTAAAGACTGTTGTGTGGTTCTACTCTGTCCTCTGCTGTATGACTACAGTACAATTACAAGACCTTTTGTATATTATCATAAATGATAACAGGAGTGCCAGCCAAGGATAAAAGTGGTTTTCAGATGATAACTTTATACAAATGTATCCCTTTCTACGAATCAGAGCTACTGTATGGTACGACGTGTACATCCTTGAGATTTGACTTGACATACTAGGGTGTCTGAAGCATTTTTACAACATTTGAAATTCTCTGAAAAATGAATTGTGAACTATTTCATATGAAAGAGAATTACATCATTAAGACACATTTCAAATTTCATGGCGAAATGATGTTTCTATCTCGAGAAATTTAACTTTCAAATCACAGCAATATTACCTCCTTTTTTTGTTGAGCACGCTCGAAAATGTGTCCAAATCATTACCCCGGAAAGTTGCATTCGTGTGTGGATCTCGAGCAATCGGATAATGAGCGTGATTGTGTATACAACGTGCTTGCTACCCTTACATACCACACACGGCGCAGTTGTTTACATTGCAGACCCACGCACGCAACCCCATCACTGCGATAAAGCTAGCGCGAAAGCATGCATGTGCGCTGCAGAGCGAGGATGCCATATGCACCCGCCGACCGTGCCCATGCCTTTACCATAGCGCACGCAGTTGTTGTTGTTGTTGTTGTTGTTATTTGGATTTATTTGGCGTTTATCATTCCTCGAGGAATATTTACGCCAAATCTATATTCATAAAATTTCTATAAATTTCCAAATTTTACCCTATATTATTTTCATTTTATTGCAAATAAATCAAAATTAATATATCATATCAAATCAAATAAATCTCCCTCACTGGCCTCGGTTCGAGTTGCCCAATCGACGATCGTATTTTCTGGAGAGGCAGTGTTGCCTCTCCGGTAGCCTTTTATCAAGGCCCTCTCACTGTAATGGGCGAGCGAAGCGAGCCCAGCCGAGCGCGCCAGCGCGAGGGCCTTTTGAGATCTGCTTCACACATAATTATTCATGACACGTGAACCCTTCTGAATACTCATTTTAATGGCTTCCGGTCAACCAATGGAATGGCGCGCTCCCCGCATCCTCAGCCTTGGTGGTCATGCCTGTTCGCATGCATCACTGACCACCCGAGGAGGTCTGCCACAGAACTCTACACACTCTGTGTGTAGAGTTCTGTGAGGTCTGCGGCAGCGGCGTGCATTCGCTCTATTCAAATCGGGTTCGAGCAGACAGACACGCTGATTGGACCCCGACTTTTGCTCCCGAAATCGGGGAGCAAAAGTCGGTAATTCAAAGGGCTAACAAAAGGGTGCGAAGCAGATCTCAAAAGGCCCTCGCGCAACCCCACTCAGCTGGGCTCTCTTCACCATACAGCGAGAGGGCCTTGACAAAAGGCTACCTCTCCGGCAGCTAGCCTCGCCACCGCGCGCCAGTATCAGTACATTTATGTAGGCAGCTAGCTTGCATGCACAGCAAATGCACAGGAAGCAAGCTAGTATTCGCCCAGCAGCCACTCGCATGGAAGTGATGCCAAATTACCACCATCCATTATTCTATCACAAAAGAGCCTACAGGCTAAAGCAATCTTTTGAAAATATCCTTGATTAGAAGTTCAGTAACAAATATCGGTATTCGTAACTAATAGGTCTACTCGATCGTACTCAGTTTCCTGTTCAATCGTGTCTTCTACGCGTAGGCCTTAGGAAGGAATTGACTGATCATTTACAGCTGTGGCTCTATACGTACAACTTGTTTGTTTGCGTGGTTAACTCGTGTGATAACTGCCACATCGGCTGTCTGAGAAAAGCGAGAGTCAGTGTTATCAATAGTATTTTGTTTGTGACTGTGGTTGTTTGTATGTACATTGTATAAAGCTAGTCTATATGAAGGCACATGGCATTTAGCATTATTCCGAAATTGTAAATTGTGGAATTGGTGTGTATCAAACATTGTGCGTTGATTGCTGTCGACCGGGGTAGCGCAGTTTGCAACACAAGCGGCCCGGTTGACGTTACTGACAGGGCTTGCCCTGTCAGGGCCCGGTTGACGTTACTGACAGGGCTTGCCCTGGTGGCCTAACTGTTAGAGCTGCCATGCATGCCTGCAGCTGCTGCGATGCCCTGGCTGGGTGTGCAGCGAGCGGCAGACGCGGCGGGCCGTATGTATATAAAGTACGGTACACACACACACACACACACATCCAACATAATACACACAGCATGCACACACGCAATCCAGCTTCGCGCCATGTGGCTGCGTTGCGTGTTGAATTTAAATATGCATGAGCCCCAATACGCGAAAGTTACCATGGATCCTTGCATAATATATATGAAACCACGCCTATAGCGTTCGCTGCAGCCGAAAATTATTGCAAGGGGTACTTTCGAGGCAAAATCCACAGACGAAGACGTGGAGCTAGCGAAAAACTAACCACCATTGGATTCAGCATATCCTAAACTACTCACATGCTACACGTTGGTGCAAGTACCGAAGCAGACGCTGAGATATGGGGATAAACGTGTTTCTAACGACATTTACACCAATTTATTGAAGGATTCATGTACCAGCGCTCTAATACAATGTGGAGACAAACTTCTTCTTTCATATGATACCAAATTTGTGAGGATATGATGTCGGCATCGACTGTGGAAAATGCAATAAAGGCAAAATCTGGCTCAAAATCGCTTGCCAAAATCGGCGCACCTCGCGTTTTGCACAGCGTCCTATGGGAGTTGCGTGTTGTGAGATAGGGCGCAAAATGGTCCGAAGGTAGGAAGGGCGCGATCCGACACCCTAATACTACATGTACAAATTAATGGTCAGATTTGAGTTCTGTTGATGACAATTCTGTTTCCCATTTCCCATTTCTATTAAAAGTCATTGTGGTGTCAGATGAGTCATTTGAGCTCATTTATTTTGACCTCTATTTTATCCCCCCCCCCTCATGATACATGAAGTGTATACACTCCTAAAATAATCACCTTGCATCAGTATTGAGGGAACTTCCCATATTCTTTGTTTTCACAACCAAGAATCACTTTGTTGTGGTAAAGCATATGGAAGCTATTGTCAAAGAATTGATGCTTACCTTTATTTTTACCTATTATTACCTTTCTTATATTATAAATTTTGACATTAGAAACTTGATGACATACATTGTATGAGCAGAATGGCTTATAACTACAATGTTTGTATCTAGGTCAATGACATCACATAATCTCTATACATACATGTACACTGTAGATGCCAACTGCCATGTGTATGTACTTTTACAAAGCTACATGTACATGTCACACACTATGTATTCTGCATAAGATTCTTCCTACAATTTCTTGATAAACAGTTCCCCTTCAAAAGCATACTGTAAAAGTGGATATTTTCACGCGAGTAATTTTTCGCGCTCGGCCGGGTATAGATGGTTTTCGCATGTTTTAAATTCCGTGGAATTAGGACATTAACTACTGGAACATATGGCATGCAAAAATATTCGTGCGCTTTTATTTTCGCGCAAGCGTCTGGTTGTGCGAAATGCGTGGAAATTTCCACATTGTGAAAATTTCCACTTTTACAGTACAGTTACCTGGGGGGTGTTTCAGCGCTGACACTTTCAGTAAAATCCTTGGCTTTGATTGGCTGAGAAGCTCTGGTCACTGACTGTCACTATGGTAATTGTCAGTGACTGACATCTTGTCAGCACTGACAACTTTCGTGAAACGTTGCCCTGATGGTAATTGGTATACAATGTACACACTGTTGTACACATACAGTTTTGTAGAACAGTATAGTTTCTATGACGTACACTAACTATTTTATCTGAAAGTGACCAATCAGTGTTAAAAGTAGCAGTGTACCAGAAAATAAATCAATAAATGTATGAGTACCGGTACTGAAAGAACTTAATATAAATGAATAATTTATTCATAAAATGAAGATTTAAAAAAACATGACCGTGTAACTTTTATTTCAAGTTACATACATGTACAACTGTATCAGTCACTGTGGTTATGGGGCAGTATATATTGTATGTTTTTGTATGAGACCCATAATTGTGCAATGAAATCCTGTACAAAATGTCACAAACAAGCGTTAATCTTGTCCGTAGTAAAGAGTTTTGTAATCAATATCTACCCCAAGATACCTCGTGATCTGTTGGTGTCATCATGCACAGCACGGCACGAGAATACACGTGTACAGTATCCCTGTTCATACAAAGTACAATGTGTACCGTATGCATCTGCTGTCTACTTCAACATGTGGTTAGCAATGGTATTATTACACGTATTACTGGTTAAATTCATACAAGATTTCAAATACCAGGTACTAACAATATGATTGGCAATGCCCCAAAGCTTTTTTAGCTCACCTGAGCCAAAGGCTCAAGTGAGCTATTGCGAACGCCCTTCATCTGGCATCCGTCGTCCGTCGTGCGTAAACTTTTTACATTTTCATCTTCTTCTTGAAATCCCCAAGACCGTTTTTCATCAAACTTGGCAGGTAGGATCTCTAGGTGGTTAAGAACTCAATTTGTTAAAATGGGCACCATGCCCCACCCAGGGGGCCCCAGGGGGGCCCAACCCCCCCCCCCCCAAATTAAGGAATCTGTAAAAATCTTCTTCTCTAGAACCAGAAGTGATAGAGCTAAGTTAATACTATGAGTTAGTACATTGATGACTGTAGTTTCAAGTTTGTTTATGGCAGAATCAGGGGTGCCCCCCTTGGGACCCAGGGAAGGGGGTGGGGAGGGGTCCTTTAATGGGGCCTAAATTGTACATTTTCATCTTCTTCTTGAGAACCCCATGACCCATTTTCACCAAACTTGGCAAGTAGCATCCCTAGGGGGTTAGGATCTCAAATTTTTGTTAAAATGGGCATTATGCCCCACCCAGGGCCCCCGGGGGGGGGGGGGGGGGCCCAAACCCCCCAAAATGAAGGAATCTTTAAAAATCTTCTCTAGAATCAGGAGTTATAGAGCTAAGATAATACTATGAGTGAGTACATTAATGACTGTAGTTTCAAGTTTGTTCATAGCAGATCCAGGGGTGACCCTCTTGGGGGCGGGGGGGGGGGGGGGGGGGATTGGGAAGGTCCAAATGGAGGCCTGAATTGTACATTTTCATCTTCTTCCTGAAAACCTCACGATGGAATTTCGTCAAACATGGTAGGTAGCATCCCTAGGGGGTCAGCATCTCAATTTATCAAAATGGGCACCATGCCCCACCCAGAGGGCCCCAGGGGGCCCCAATCCCCCCAAATTAAGGAATCTTAAAAAATTTGGGCCCTTATTGTACATTTTCATCTTCTACTTGAGAATGCCTGGTCAAATTTTAGTAGAGCTGTGAATAATTTAGATTAATGACTGCATGAAAGGTGAACTTGCAATACTCAGGTGAGCGCTAGACCCGCGGGTCTCTTGTTTTTTTTTCCAGGTTTCTACTACAGTGAAAATGAAGGTTTTTTTGGCAATTGATTTTCAGTGCTCTGTCGAATGAGAAGAATTTTGAGCACGTGTTACAGGTACAATTAATGTCTGCCAAATTTGTACAGCTTAATGTATGTTGGTACTATTGGTAGCGCCATACTTTTTTTTTATTTTTTTAATCCTGCAAAAGCAACTTTTTTTAGGACTACAACAGTAGAGTGCACTTTCATTCTATGAAATTTTGTCACTCTGAGTGAAGTGACGATAATCAATGGGTATAACGCTATTTCTTCTGCGCCAAAGTGAAATGCTGTCGCATGGTTAACAATGCCTTACAAGTGTACATGTGTACAAACCATAGACGTGGTTCCAGTGCGTCACAGCAATGTTTCAAAAGGTCAAGTACTTGTGAGTAACACTTTCACTTGTCTGTCACATCTTGATTACAAGGGAACATGTGCAATAACCATGCCATAATCTGTAGAATAATTACAAAAACAGTGGATAAACTTTGATATCATACATAGATAACAATACAAATTATGTGTGCATTTGTGCATATTTTTTTTATTGTTCTCCAGGAATGTACAGTAGTGTTCACTGATAGCTTGTTACTGAACATGTCACGTGTGAAATAAAATCAGAGTGATATTGTTGCCTTTCAAGATTGTGGAGTGGTGTCAGAATATTCTAGTGCTATCCTAAACTCTGTCCTAAACGAAAATGCACTCTCTAAATAATATGCTTAAAATGTACTTCTGGTTTAAAAAAGAGTAATAATACATGTACAACAAATAGAGGAATGAGATGTACACATGTACATTATATTATTATAGCAAAACAGAGTACATGTAGCTTTTGAAATTTGCGTGTTCTCTGTAATCTAACATGTATCACATGTATGGTTGGGTGACCCGCACCTCGTCATAGTAAACATGTTTCAATCACACTAAGTCACTGAAATTCTATGAAATCCCACTCACATTTAAAGGAAAAATGCTGAAGATTCAAATGGAATCACAAGTTCAATGATCGATATCGGAAATTTGCAGCTATCATCGTCAAATGTGAACGATGCGGAATTTATGTGCACTGAGGAAGGGGCCCGCACCTCGCCACCCCGCTCTCTTGAAATAGACAAAGCACGTACAAGACGTGTGTGGGTGACCGTGATGATACTGATAACACACATTCCTTACATAAATGTAAGATTTTCAAGAAAAACTGTTTGGTTTTCACCTCGGTTTGCTTGGTTGTGGTAACCCTGCAAAGTTTGAAGCGTACTGAACACAGTCCCGGCCGTTGATTTTTGTTCAGTGCGCTTGTAGCAATTTTACGCAGGGTGACGATATTCAGACTCCTGACAAGGTGCGGGTACCTCACTATACACGTACTGTATGGAGATACAATGTAGCCTTTGCTGGAGACAGAGAGGCTAACTTTTACTTTTTTGCAGCATTTGTACTGTTCCCCCCCCCCCCCCCCCCCCCCCCCTGAAACACTGCAGGTTTCATGTTAAATACTGTTTTACCCCAAAAATTTCATTATAGCACATGTCTATTGTAGGAAAGGTGAAAATACGGTTTTTCCACCAAAAATACTTTTTTCGGCCAAAAGAATACTGCAGTGGCACTTTAGGTTGGTATCCCTGTAGAGATGAATATATGGGAAATCAAACTACATCCATAAGTACTGTAGAAAAGCAATCTGAGAACGCAGACCTCCGCCAAGCAGCTACTTTCCACCGATGATCTTGCTCTTCCAAAGAGATCAGTGATTTCCACCCACTGAAAAATCACCCGATTTCCCAATAATTATAAGCCTTTGTTACGTCATAAACCCTCAGCTGCGCGGCGCGCCTCGCCCTAGCAGAAGCTTGAGCACGCACTTTAGTGCGCGTATGAAAACCTCAAAAATGTGCAGCTTGAACTCCAAAGTTCATTGACCCTACCTGTCAAAATATTGAAAATCCTTCATAACATCCACAAAAATTTATGGATCACTTCCAAAATTTAATCATCTGTTCTTTGTGTCATTCTCAACCTTTCGTGCAAGTTTCATTCCAATCCGTTCACAACTTTTTGAGTTATTTTGCACACAGACAAACAAATAAACCAACGGTAGTGAAAACATAACCTCCTCCCTTGGCGGAGGTAATAATACATTGCAACTGTTACAATGCATGTTATGTTAGTGATATCATACCATTACATGTATTTTTCAAATGCACACTCATTTCTGAATGTAAAAGGCATCACGTGTACAATGCACGTATACATGTGTACGTGCAGAGGAACTACAATATATAGTTGTGCATATGAGGCTTTGTTAAGGGCACAGTCCTGTTTTGATGATCAATGGTTCAAAGATCAGGGACAGTTGGCTTTCACTTTGGGAATGTGTTTCTCCAGCAGTCATATCCAAACAGTGAGGTTTTGAGCAAACATGATATTTTGCACATTGCTGTAAATCAATGCTATTGTCCACCTACTTGTAAATTATGTACAAATGTACAATGTACTATGTGGCCATAAAACGTAGTGCTCTATGCTGGAAATCTGCTGCTCACTTTCTGTTAGTCTCACAATGGAGTGGTTTTACATGGTAGTACCAAGGAGGTTTTATGGAGTTCCAACTGGCTGTAATTATTCAAACAGTTGTCAGATTTCTATTGATGTACAAAAGAATTCCACGGGTGCACTTGTGCCTTTGATAATTGATGTTCGACGCCGCCGTCTTGCTGAGCAATCGGAAGATTTATTTTGAACGATATCATAATGTTGGCCATATTTTGCCTATTTATTCATTAAATGAAATGAAATTTCCCTTAATGATAAAGCATGTAAAACAGAAGTCAATTTAGTCCAGAAATTTGCACTTAGGTGTAAATCAGAGCTGTATCATGTGAAAATGTTTAAAACTGTACCATCCTGGAAAGCTGGTTTTATCACTTTTCAGCTTGAATTTCCCCACTTAAAAGTAATATGGAATAATCTTCAAGTATAATTCTTTATTGATAGATATATCAGATTAGTGCCCACATACGTTATTTGTATGCCCAGTCGAGTAATTTTCAGCTTTCTTTCAGCATTTTTTGCTCAATTTCTGTTCGCGCATCCTCGTGTCTGTACCACCTACCTTTTACTATTAGAAGGGGTAGCGAAAAGTACAATGTAATTACCATCACAAAGACATCTTCCTTTGAAAGGGGCTGGTAATTCAAATGCAATGAGACACTAGTCAATTATCTTCCTATCTGTGAGGCAGCTCCAGTTTAGCATATACTTCAAATATTTCATAGTGGCGGCATCAAACATGATATCAAAGGGAATAAAACTGTTGTTACTCCATGTACATGTATAAAACCTCCTTGGTACACCGGTAGTTATAGACAAACCTTCATTATACATGTGGATTGAGTGAATGCAGCAATGTCAGTAGAACACAAGTGAAAGTTTTAGGAAAATCGGGCAGTCTGTTGAAAAGTTTTGAATCTTTAAAGTTTCATTACTGCCATTACTGCTGGATGAAAAGAATTTTTGATGCCACATGTGTATAACGATATGAGGAAAATATAAAAAGAGAATTCCAACAAAATTCATTTTTTGAAGAAAAAAAAATTACACATTTCTTCACCTTGTTACTGATGGTTCCATGACATTTGCTCCTGCGACAATTGCTCCCATGAAATAGCTGCATGCTATTAAACCAAACATAAATTCTACCCACAAACATTTGAGTAACCCTAACCCCAATCGTAATCCTCGCATCAAACTAAGCCTGAAATTCTATGTGCTGCATGTGTAATAACAGGGACTCCAACTCGCCTGCTTTCGGCGGGAGATCTCCCGCCAAAAGCCCATTTTTGCAAAATCTCCCGTTCTCCCACTTGAGATTAAATTTCTCCTGCCCTGGCTCTGTGTCTCCCGCTTGTATGGTTAAATTGTAGATGCCAGTCAATATGCATGCATGAATAGCATTTGGTGATATCTCCAAATTCAAGCAAGATATATGTTTAGAGCCTGACACTTTTGAGCAAGTTGTGTTGGGGTATACATTAAAGTCATTATTAATTTCCCATGCAATACAATGATGTCACAATATTTCCATGTTTCATAATTCAAAATGTAAATGGAAATGAAATATGATATGAGTGGAAATAGACTGTATGTACTCTCTCAGTCTTTGTTCCTTCTAGCAACAGTATTTTGATTGGTATAATTACACACTATATATCTTTTTGTAGTGGTCAACATTTATGTCCTATATATGTATTTCTCATTTCCTTGAAAAATTTTCTTTTGTTGTTTTGTACTTTCACTATTTCAATAAAGTTTTGTACTTTATAAAACACAAAGACAATCATGTGCCAGTCTACATAAATGTATGTCTGGATGTGAAAGAGATCTAGAAAAGTGATGACCGGATAACTGAGGTAAGACTGTACAATATCCTTGGCAGTGAGTGTGCATGGATTTTTCTAGCTGCACTTTGAAACTTTTTATATGTATAGGCTACATTTTTTTTTTTTTTTTTTTTGCGTACATTGTATACATGTACATACACACATTCGGGTGTCAATAGATCTGATTTCTCAAAGGCTGGCTAACTCAAGTCTAGAGGATATACTCATGATAATAATATTGTAACCACGAAATACTCTACATGTACATTGTATTATATCCTGTTTGTTTGCATAAAATATACTGTAAAATGAGGAATGTTCGCGTGCATTTTAATTTCGCGAATTTCACGAGAGCCAAGATTCGAGAAATTAAAATGCACATGAAAGTTCTTGTCTTATATACACATTGAATGTTAGAGGCAACTCACGAAAATTTCATGCCACGAAAATATTGTTTTACAGTACAGCATACAATGTATTCACCATTCTGCCTGTTATTGTGCGCCATGAATTCTGTGTGTGTTTCAAGTACAAGTGCAATGTGCCCAACTTGATGCATACTTGCCAACATTTTCATTTGAGAAAGCGGTAGAATCCAGGATGCCTATGCGAGCAGCGCTAGCTTGAATGCTAATGAAATCTTTCAAAAGCGGTAGTCTACCGCCAAATGCGGTAGAGTTGGCAAGTATGTTGATGTACATGTAACAGCATCTACAGGGGTGTACAAGTGTAGGTCATTAGGCCCTGTGATGTTTTTTTTATTTTTTTTATTTATGGAGGGCTACAGGAACACAATGTTTGTAATGGTATGCCCACTCACTGTGCAGGAAAGATGGCTCGGTCGTGTGACATTGTGCTCCTGATGTAGGTTGCAGTCTCACAGGAAGTAGGACTATCTCTTTTACAGTGGTGGAGGTCACTTGAGAATCCATACTCAGCACTATAAAACGGATTGTTAAAAACACACATAACTGCATATAGGTACTGAGTGTATTGGTCATCGTATTATAAGGTTGCAGAGCTTGTTGGCACAAAGCATGGCCTATTTAAAGAAACAACAACAACAACAACAACAACAACAACAACAACAACAACAACAACAACAACAACAACAACAACAACAACTCTGTTTGCTAACAAAGGAGGTGAAGGAATTAGGCTAACCAGTGTTCAGTATGTGAGTGAGTTGCATGACTGTTCCTGCTGACTAGTTGGGGGGGGGGGGGGAGGGTGGAGGTGTGGGGGCAATGTAGGTATGCAGTATAATCCCATTCATATTCTACAATAAATGAAGGTTATTACAGAGGACATTCTCTTTTTTTTTTTGGGGGGGGGGGAAGTAGGGGGCACACCGCCCTGTTGAGTGAATTGTGATCTTATTCCTCCCATGTCGCAAATGATATGGCCAGATACTTTCGAGATTCTTGCTTGTGTGTGCATGTCTGTCAAATGCGCACTGCTTCTTTAAGCCATTCAACCTAGTGCAGTGTGTACAATAGATGCATTTCGAACAAAGCATACAGTGTACTTGCATATCAAAACCTGTACTCAATGCTGTGCTAGAACGCAAGGATAAATGGTCATGTTTTTGGTTTTTGTTTTCTTTCAACTTTTAACATGGATAGCGAATCCTTAATGCATGCGTCAGTCACCGTAGTAACGATGAAAGCTGATAAAGTTAATGCTTTGTTTCCTAAGTCTGTGTAAATGCAGCCTGTTTGGGCTTGTCCCTCACATGACGCTGATTACGGTAGTTTAAGCCATTAAAATCCTTGTGAAATTGGGCCAGCAGCCCATCAAATGTAGGGAATCCCATCTAGAGGCATGTGGAGTTCATCATTGTTTAATGTCATACCCTCATACATTTACGAACGGTAATGACAACACACATATTGTGCTTGAAACACACACCACGTTTATAAACTAGAATTTTTAGGAGGGGGTGGGGATGGGGCTGAAGGGATCAGTTTGCAAGCAAGGGAGCATAATGACTGAGTGGAGGAGAGGGGGGGGGGGGGTTAATCCCATGGTCTCAATAATTTTCATGCAAAGGCCTTGTCAGTCAAGTCAAAACAGTTTTATTCTGGTTTTGGATGGAACGCATTTGTGAAACTTTTAAAGGGCACGTACAAGATTTTCCCCTCTTTCTGAAACTTGCATGCACAAAATGAGGAAAAGCCCCATATGCGTAGTTCAACAGGCAGTTGCCATAATTGCCCCATCTGTCAGGCTAAGCCATAAATGCAGTAATATGCTTGTGATACAGAAAATGTGTACAAGTGTATCACCAGCTTTCCTGCCATGCTGTATAAAAACTACATGTGTTCAGACATCCTCATTCAGGCACTCTAATTTGGGTGAGTTGGTATCATCAATGCCCTAATAAAGGCGTGACATGACATACTCACATGCCATCCGAATGTCGAAAATTCAGAGTTAGACTTTAGCCTACATGATATGGCTTTATATCTACCAAAGATAGTGGAAGGATGGTACTGTACTCATTATACAAAGTATCTTTACAGCTTGATGTGCACTGACAGTGAGACGTGAAAAGAGAGATGTTAAATATAAGCATTACCTGAAAATCACCTTTTTATAGTGTTTGAATAGCTCATTAAAATATTTATGTGAATGTTCCTGTATAGTACACATAGTTACAAGGGTATGTTTCATAGCCTTTCATTACCTCCGCCAAGGAAGGAGGTTACTATGTTTTCGTTACCATTGGTTTGTTCGTTCGTTTGTTTAAAATATTTAGTTTGTCCGTGTGCAAAATAACTCAAAAAGTAGTTAACGGATTTGGATGAAACTTGCAGGAAAGGTTCACAAATGATTAACTTTTGGTAGCGGTCCGAGAATTTGTGGGGAATTAATGAAGGATTTTTGATATTTTGGCAGGTAGGGTCAACGAACTTGGGAGTTCAGGCTGCACGTATGTGAGGTTTGCATGCGCGCACTAAAGTGCGTGCTCTAGTTTCTGCTAGGGCTAGGCGCACCCCGCAGCTGAGGGTTTATGACGTAAAAAAACAAAGGCTTCAATATTGGGAAATTGGGCGACTTTCAGCACACAATGTTATAAAAGTATGTATGGGTGGGAATCACTGATGTCTCTATGGAAGAACAAGATCAGTGGTGGAAATTAGCTGCATGCTTGGCGTAGGTCTGCGCTCTCAGAGTGCTTCTCTAGTTTTTTTATTTTCTGATTGAGTGATTCATGAACAAGAACAGTTTTGAGTCACATGTGTACTGCAGATTGACAGAATGTGCTGCTATTAAGGATGTTTACAATAGTTTTGATACAGATTTTGTTCTCTTAAAATTCTGTTAAAAGCAAACAGTTCTATGATTTGTTTCCTCTTTATCATTGTGTTTTTGTTTTTTTGTAAAGGAGAAAAATTTACTCTAGGTCGTCAAAATTGAGAGACAGATCTGTAGAAAAATTTGATTAAATACTGGCTTAGACAGGCCACTTGGGAAAAAAAAAATCACTTCCTGAAAGGCTTGGTATCAAAACATGCAAACTAAGGAATGTTTGGTATGTACAATGTATGCACAGATGTAAACTAAGAGCAAGAGTGAAAATCAATCCCCAAAGATTGTGTTAACCCATCCACGTACGGGCCTCTGTGTAATCTGTAAAATCGTGCCTGCCTAGTAAGTTGGCCATGAACTTGGGCGCGATCTTCCCTACGGCGCGATCTACACGCGAAGAGCATTCATACGTCATTGAAAAACTGCCTGTGTCATTCCCACTAGGCAGGAGGGATGATGCGTGTACACTCGTGCTAATATGCACTTACTTGACTCAATGCAGCACTAGCTTATGTGAATTTTATGAAAAGAAATAATAAACTGTGCAGGAATTATGAAAAAAATATTGTTTCTGTGTATTTCATTCATAAATCCTCTTCATTTCAAGCCATCTGTAATCACATCTTACCCACTTGCGAATAGACGTGTCCATAGTGTCCTCGAGCCCCCGAGATAGCTCTGGAACATTCCATTCAATGACGGGGTTTTTATTTTGCAACGTTATCTAATAACGCTCATGTAAGCAAGTTCTTGCTATGGCTAATCTATTTTGTAATGTATCATAGTCTATCTATGCTGAAATAACCTAATTCAAATTTGCAGAGACATAGAAAAAGATTTGTTTTACAATCGTGATACGTTCAACTACTCATTTACCCTGTGCTGAAATCCGCATGTCTGCTCCGCACATGTTATCGCTATCGCTCAAACTTCGATCGCGATGGCTTGTGTGTGTACGTGATGACGTGTGTGGAGAAGCATGGGGCTGAAAAAACACGCAGCTAGCTAGCTCCACGTGGTATGGTAAAAAACAAATCGGACGTTCGAAGTCGTACATTCAAGAGCTAAAACAGACAAACAGCGAATTCAAAGTCCACTGAAAAGGTCTTGACACTGTAATGTATGTTCCAAAATCATGTCTGGCTTAGTTTTGGGAGAATTTTCTACACGCACGAGATCACGAATGAGATCGGTGAACTGGCTACAACGTGTGTACTGTGCGCGGTGAACATGCACTGTGACTGGCTTGTTGCACATGGCAGCTAGCTGGGTGAGAGTGCGGCGGCAAGAACGCTAGGAATGCACCCGAGATGCGGTGTGCTGCAAATTCTTGGGGTGAAATTAGACTTCCTTGTTCAGCCCGTCTAGTATTTATAATTTTTAAAATAATTCTAATTCTTCATAAAATCACGATAAAAAGACTTCAGATATTCATATATATTTTAGAAGCGTAATATGAAATATTTTGGCTTTTTTCCAGTCCAAGAAAAAAAAAATTAATAGTTTGAATAAAAAAATAATAATAAATAATCGTTCTTGACTCAAGTCTAATTTCCTGCGCCGCCTTGCAGTTATCCCGCAGTTGCCCATGGATACGATGCATATATAATCAGTTTTTACGGAGTCGTACCACTGTACCACCCTACTGCTCTTGTTCAAATTGAGAGGATTGTTATTTTATCGGTGGCATTTATAGTTTTATAACCTCATCCAATAAAAAAGACAAATTCAAACATCAAATGGTGTGACAGTTTTCGTTAGAATTCCCTATCAATATCAACTTGTTGCCAGGATAGTTTTCAGATTTCACTTGCTTCATTATCGAAGCTGTTTGACATTTGAAAGAACTGCTCCATAAGAAATCACCTTTCATTTGTTATTTATTTTCACTAACAAGTATTTTGGTCACTTATATATTTTTCATTATTATTTCAATGTCATGATATTTCATGATGGTATGTGTTCTGTCTTTACATGGCAAGATGGGATTTTTTTTTTTTTTCATCCAGGGTCAATGAAGAAAGTGACAGGAAGGAAACCAAAAGGATAGGGAGGAAATGAAAAGGATAGAATAAAACACCTGATCAGCAGGTTCTTTATTACAACGGTGAATGCAGTACATCAGAATTTTAGTACAGTTCTAAATAATTTATCAGTTGAAAAATGAGCAAAGAAAATGGATTTCGTCGAGTTCTAAATGAAAACTAAATTAGCATCGCCATTTAGGCCTAGAATCTAGATCTAATATTTACTACAGAATAGACCTGATGCAAACTTGTTGTCAAGCTTTTGGTCGAGTTTCTTCAGAGACACGAATTTTGGGTTTGTAGCACTAGATACCCGAGTGAATACGAAAAAGAAAAAATATATAAATAATGCAGGTCTCTAGACCACTCCCGTGTACGAGCGAGCATCAGCCCCGTTTCTTGACTTCAGTGTCGCTCTCGTCATTGGCCTCGGCTAGGCTACTCGTGTCGTAGTTTTACTCGCCATCAACGTCATGCATGGTTACACGAAATAAATTGCATCTTTCCATCACCTCCACCACAGCAAAACCGTGAATATCACTCCCATCATAGTCACTCTCAGCTCACAAAACACATCAGCAAACGATACAGACATCGCAGACCTAGCTAACTAGCTCTAACGGTGATCTAAACATAGTTGTAACTACGCTACGTTAGACATAAAAATGAAACGGAGGTGAAAAACTAGTAATGAATACACGAAGATCATAAACGATGGCATTTTACCGTAGAAAAAATACACAGAACATCGTGCACCGCAAAAAAAAAATCGAGGTAAACAACTACGATGAGGAAAACTAGGGTGAAAACACGATGCTTGGAAGACGAACGATGAAGACACTTTACGGTAAAAATGCTTACACGGAAACAAACGAGTGGGTACCACACAAACTACGCTGTTCTCTCACACACGTAGATAAGCTACATCGTGTTCAATCCAAAAACTCAACAAACACTAGGACAAAAACTCACCTCTAAATTGTTGCAAACGAGATAGTCACTGAGAAAAATGAACAAAACACTCTCAGAAGTACGATTGTACTCTGAGAATAAAAGATATAGAATGATACGAAAGCAAAAGAGAGAAAAGAGAGAGAGAAATGGACGGGAAACCTTGAGAAGTTACCCACACTCACTAACGTAAATGGAATTCAACACACACACACACGTAGTGGTACGTACACACTGTATATACACACAAGGATCAAGAGCTCGTGTAATCAGATATCGTCAAGCACTCTATGAGGAGATCGATATCACCGATACCGCGCGTAAGAAATCACTGCAGTTGCTGGGGCAACAAAGATGCATGCGCGCTGTAAACATGAATATTGATTAGTTTCTCAGCAGGCTCGAACCCCTGGCAGGTATTTTGGCCAATAAGAGACATTCTAAAATAGGTTTCTTTGCATAAATTATTTTTCTGAGTCCCAGTAAGGATCTCTGTGATTGGCTAAAATTATTCTACAGCTCCTGGCCAAGCCTGAGGTCTGAGGACGCCCTCTTTTGGTCATAAATAATGCATCCCACGTTTTTTGTGGGATGAGACGTGGATGGGTTAAAGGAGACAGTTTTGTGCAATGCTAGGGAAGTGAAAACAGCTTCCTTGTTTTCATTTTCTGATGGGGTACTGCAGCATTACACCGCTTTGTGTGTGTGTGTGTGTGTGTGTGTTCTCATTCCAGAGTCAGCCTACAATTGCATACGTACAGTTGTATACAATTCTTAGAAATGAACACATGTGGAATCCAAATGATATTGTGTATTATAAAATGGGTTCAAGAATGTAGCCAATCGGAAGCTTTTAAATTTAATCATGCTATTAAATGCATGGGTGTAAAGAAATGTGTGCAACAAAAAAGCATAATGCACTCTCAGTAAATGTCATACTGTTGTACTAGGAGTGAGCACTATAGTGAGCAGAATCATTTATTTACTGTGTACAATTTCTATATTTGTGTTCAACGTGTTTGGAACATTTCTTCAGATGTCTTGACTTTTGAACAAGTCCTACAGGTACACTGTACTTGTAGTTGACTGGTGTTCACCCATAAAAGTAAAAGAAAAACATATTCTGTAGGCATACATTGTAGAAAACAAAACAAAACAAAAAAATGTGCAGAATTTACGATTGTGCTGATACAATGCAGTTGAGATGCGGCACAGTTTTCACGATGCCGTGCAACTTGCGCAAAGCGTACCGGTAAATAAGGGCATGTTGTACTAACTGTATATTCAGTTGTGCTGCATCTCCACTTACTAAATGCATACTCACCTGTGCAGTATATGTTGTATAATATTGCAGCTTAATTTTACAGTACAATTCCATACCGTATCCAAGTGAGCTTAAATATTCTGAATGGAGCAAAATCAAACAAACGGACTGGTTGAGGTGTCCTCGAGATTGGACCTGAAATAAGAAAGTAATGGAGTTACATGATTGCACATAGCAGTGATTGTAGTGGCAGGCACATCTGCAGGATGAAATAAAGTGATGATGTCACGCCCACATACATTGTATGAAGAGTCCCACCAAGGAGCTTTAATATTTTTTCCTTTCCTGAAATCAAAGCGAAAATCTTGTATCCTTCACAATTTTTTTTTTTGTTGTGTTGCAAACACCTAGCAGTGATTGATTAGTTGCTGAATCACCAACCCAAAACATGACTAGCATTCCTGAGTATTTTTGTATACAAACTTTATATTTGTAGATCTATGTGTTTGTGTGATTGCACTCTATTTTTGAAGTTCTTGAACTCATACTTGGTTTTGAATTGTACTCTAAAGACTTTTGCAGCTCTCGTCTTGTGAATGAAAATTCGACAAGGGTGTCACCCCGGTCACGGAAAAAAACAGCAGAAGTGCACTGTGTGCAGCATGCCCATTGTGGCTTGTAACTGTGACTCACTTTGATGGCAAACACACACTGTGTTTGAGCCTGGATCAGAGAGTAACATTTGCTCGAGAGACCAAACATTTTCCTCACCTGACTCGAAGGGTGTGGAGCTGTTCAATTGTTTCATCCGTCTCCAAAGTCTGTACACCACACTGCACCGTGCAGTAAGGGACATGTTCCATGGCGTCCCTCAGATGGAAATTAAAAAGGGAAGATGTGTCAATTTAAAGGGATGTGAGAGTATTGGTACTGAGGTGAGGATTCAGCTTTTTTTACATTTTCCGAGATATTTAAAAACCACTCTATGAAATGTTAAAGATTTTTAAGAGGAATTGAAAGTTTATTTGATGAAAATTGGTTTAGAAATCACTGAGGTATCCAAACACAAGGTAGACCAAAGAGATCCTCATAAAAGTTGTGGCCTGTCACATTTTATTAAGATTGCTTTTTTTTTTCTGATATCTCAGCCATTTTAAGACCAATTTTCGTCATATAAACTGTGAATTCCTCTCAGAATTATGTGTTCTGTCATATTTCATAAGCTGGAAACCTGCAGCCCCATTTAAACCAAAACTGTACCATCCCTTTAAAGAAGAAATATTAGGGGAAAGGAAAGGAAAGCAATAAAACCAAGCAACAAATAAGAGAAGAATTATTCAAATTCCAAAAAAAGTCTTCTGAGCTTTCTTTAGGTACATGTACGTTGTACAATGTGGTACATGTAGGCTATTGCTCATTTTGGAAGCAACAAGACCAAAGACCAAAAAAATTCTTAATCAAGTACTGAGTGTACCTCCAAATATATCCACTATACAAATTAGGTTTAAATTAGCTTTATTGAATAGAGCTACAGCTTGTAATCTTAAAAAGAACATGGTACCTTTCACTATACAACTGGATACGTAAGTTCTTGATTCTTGAACAGTGATGATTATCACAATATGAATATATGCAAATTAGAATTAGGTGATGATGGCTTTGCCCTTACTTTTAGCCATATAATTTTCCTGACACAAAATTATCAAACTAACAATGGTGACTTTGTGGAGAAGGGGTAGTAGTTGATAAATTATCCACTATTTATTTATTTATTTTTTTTTATACTATAAGGGTATTTTCATTTTTGTACACAAATAGGACAGATATGAGGCAATAAGTTAATCAGTACATTTAATTTCCATAGATGTTACTGAGTCACTGTTTGTAGAAATGAGTGAATATTTCAAATTCCATGCATTCCTTTTAATTACATTCAATCTTAATTAAACCCCTACTGATTCGTTTGTGTATTCACTCTCTTTCTCCTAAAGAGACTCAAGAGTGAAAAATACCCTTTTAAGGATATTTTTATGGGACAGTGATGCAATGTGTAAAAAAAGGATTGCAAAGCTATTAAATTGATCTTTTCGACACAAGTCCCAACACTGTGTACTGCTACTTCATCATGTTGTTTGTGCATTGACCGCATTACCCCTGCACATCTGCGTAGCTGGGTGTTATTGGAAGGATGCTGCTGATGAGGGAACCTGCGACAAGTTTGCAATAATGGTGGCTTGAAAAGGCATCGAGGGGGCAGAACTCTGATAACTGCACTAGGCTAGAGTTCATTGCCCTGGAATGATTCCGATGTTGTCTTGAGTGCAAGAGAAAACCCAGTTGTCAGTGAAGGTTTAATCCTTTGTACACTGTACCTTTCTCCCCCACCCTTCCTCTCCCCACAGATGAATAAGACTTGACAGTTCCCTTCAAGTAGTTCTTTTCCTCACATTCAGTGGAGAGCAAAAAGCCAGTGCATTTATCTTTTTTCCTCTCCAAATTCAGTATCCAACACACATATTAAAAGCAAGAAATATTTGCCGCATGAAATTTTTGCAAAATGGACCGACAGCCTTTTTTGCAGTTTGAAATCTTTGAAAAATTTGCAAAATCAAACTGCACTGGGAAATTTGATGTTTTACAGTGGTTACTTGCTAACCTTGCCTCCAGTGATCCAATATCTAGCATCTTTTCATTGTAACCATGCATCGATGTTCAATGTCATTTGCAACTATAGAAACAGCAATGCACATTAAGTTCCAGTGTTTCATGTTGTTGGATTTCTTTTTATGGAATGCCAGAGGCAATTGCGAAAGTTTCTGGTAAAAAAGGCTGTCGGCTCCTATTTGTGAAATTTTCATGTCATGACATGATTTTTTGTTGTTGAAGTTTTACAGTACTTAGAATTATGACATCTATTTGCATAAATTATGTAAGATTACATTTTCATGAGGTCTTGATTTTGTTCCTTATACTCTGACTCCCCACGACACATGAACCTGTCAAGGTGTATTTATCAGCAGGTTTCTGAGTTCCACATGCAAGTCATGATGTTCGAGAAGAAAAACCACCCCAAAACAAAGCCTTTCCGGTCTAAAACAAAACAAAACGACAAGAAATGAGGATATCATGTGATGTATACTGATAATTAAAAGGTGACCCAGACCGAGTTATGAGAATCGCAGTACAAGCGGTCTGCTTTAAGAAGACGAGATTGTGTGTACATCTGACAATTTAATCACCTGCCCATTGTCTTTTAACTCTACTTTTGCGAGTATCCGTGCCAACACAAGGAAGAAAGATGTCATTTCCCGTTGTGATATCAACAGCTAAAGCATCACTACCCGAGGTTTAATGGGTTGCCGTACTATGGACGTGGGGATGTTTGGTATGCACAAGCTGAGAAATCTTCTCACAAGACTCATCATTCAACAAAAATTCACTTTTCTAGAATTATGAAAGAGCAATGGACCAAACGCTTTCAGAAAGCAGGGGGAATAATTGCTACCCTTAGCTTATGTCAATATCAAGTTGATGGAATTTGTAATTTTCATGGAAAATTGATTTTTGTAGAATTTTCTTTATATTTTCTTGGTATTGTTGTCCACTCATACGTCATAACCTCTAGTAGTCTCCTCATCCAGCGGTTCCAACACCAAAACTTTAAAAATTCATAACTTTTGCATCGATTGTCCGATTTTCTTCAAACTTTCACTGATGTGTTCTACTAATGTTGCTGCTTTCACTCAATCCACATTTCTCTTGGGGTTTATCTTCCCTTTAAGAGGGATCCTTTCTTGGTGCCACCACTATTCCTTAATACTGAGGATTCTCTTAGAAGTTCATTCACTCATATGGCACAGTGTGCCTGGTTGATACCATTTGCTGACTTGATAGTCACCTGGGGCAAACCACGATTGGTTGGCATCATTTGCCCATTTTCTTGATAGCGGGACCTCCATTTATTGTCCTATCCGAGGGACAGGGTGTTTTGCCTCTTAATAGAGGGGACGGAATGCTTACACTCAACATTGCTCAGTGAGACTTGGGACTCAAACTCGGTGCTCTTGGATGTGAAGGTACATTACATGTAGACGCGCTACCGACTGAGCCATATCCCTACCCTTGCCTCCAAAGTAGCGCACGCCACAACGCCGAACCCTCTTAGAAGTAAAATCACTAGACACATCGGAAGAGGCAGATGGTAGCCTATTGAGAGCTGCTCAATGTCCTTTCAGATGTGTGTGTGAGGAAAATTGATTAGAGTGCCAGTTGGCACAGAAAGCCCCATAGAGTTGTACACACTGTCCAAATTCTCTTGCACAGAGAGGGTTAAAAATCCAACAACAACAAAATGAAAATACTAATTTTCACTGAAATTGCAATATAATGCATTGCAGGGAACCTTCCTTTTCCAAGGTTTTAACTGATGGCATGTTAGTCTTGGAGATCTGTATTCATTAGTTACGTTCAGACGACAAGTCCTAACCTCGAGGTTAGGAAAACTTGAGGTTAAGCTTTTGCTCCCTAACTTTGACGTGCGTCCACACGACGAATCTTAATCTTGAGGTTACGAAACCTGGAGGTTAAATTCCTGCCCCTTTGAATGCATTGATTTTTGTGTTCACACAGTGCTTTATTGTAATAACTACGAGTGGGGACCCCCCCCCCCCCCCCGCGACGCACTTCGCACTACAAGTGCGTCTTCACGGTCCCTAACTACAAGCTTAACCTCGAGGTTAGGGCTTGTCGTCTGAACGCAACTATTGTTAGAATTGTTCGTTTGTGTGATGTAAACCTCTGCACAAGTTAGAATATCTGGATTGTGCATGTTTGCTTGTTTGCTTGTTTTGGTGCCTATTAATTTGTGTACCCAAGGGAAGACAAATCAGATGTCGTCCCTCTGAATTTTGAGGGATCCAGCTGGAGCACATCTTCGGTAGATGATTTATAATCATCCAATCCCAACCACAGAGCTGACAAGATGCCAATATTATTTTTTTTTTTTCAGAATGTCAGACGATAGATATGCCAATAGCTTTTAGATTCCGTATCCAAGAGGGTGGAGCAGTCCTTTGTAGGGCTCACACGGGCTAATATTTCCCCATACAGATTCAAAATTCAAAATTCAAAAAAATTCTGTAAAATAGCTTAGAAATATGAGGTGTTTCATATTCACAAACCTGAAAAAGTGAGATATACTGTACCCTTTCATCCATCAACTTTCCAAGGGGGATTCTCCAGCTCAAACTCTGTCCAAGAGTTCGCAAAGCCAGACTATGAGTTCTTTTCACCGAAAAAGATTACCTTTTGTCTGTACATGCACCCAATGAAATATAGTCCCTTCAAAGCTTTCATCTTCCAACCAAACTGCAGTTTGTAGAGGAATTCATACTCAATATCTGCAGCTATTCATTTTTTTTTTGCCAAACTGCATTTCTGAGTTTTAATTAATTTTTTTCTTCATTTATTTTAGTATCTTTGGTACGATTTTGTGAAGTCGTCAGGGCGGTGAGTTGGCTCAGTCGGTAGCGCATCTGCCTCATGATCCTAAGGGCCCGGGTTCGAACCCGAGTCTGGACTGAGCAATGTTGTGTGTTATCATACCGTCCCCTCTAGCAAGAGGCAAAACACTCTGTCCCTCGGATAGGACATAAAATGGAGATCCCGTGTATGAGAGAGTCACAACTCATGCACGTAAAAGATCCCGCTTCATTCATTCATCGTATTAAGAGAAGGGTGTTTAACCCGGTGAAGTGGTCCCATCTCACATCCAACTGGACCCCATGGAAGACCAGCTTGTAGTGTAGCTGAATATGGGTTATCCAGCCATCTTCACAGATGGAAAATGAACAATAACAATGACAATAACAATAACATTCCATTATATTTACAGGTGTGAGCCCTGTATAGCTGGCTTCCATTTGATACTTTAACCCCTGAGCCACCAGAGGGCGCCACACTAACAAATCAAGTAAAAGTCCCAGTGGCTCCCCATGTGTGCAATGACACTGTGTGTGTGTGTGTGTGTGTGTGTGTGTGTGTGTGTGTGTGTGTGTGTCTTTGCTTTCTTCATCTCATCCTTATGTCATCGTATGCTGCCAGATAACCTTCAAAAGTACACAGACAATTTGTCTCTTTGAAAATCCATGGGTGTAAAATTGTGTCACATCTATCACTCCTTTCATTGGGTAGAGGTTGATATTTCAAGACAACCTCTAGGTTCTGAAGGCTTGTAAAGAAGCAAAAGGGTTCACCCCTCTCTTTAATATCTGAATCAACATGGGTGTGTGATTACAGTGGTTGAAGGCACATTTAAATGCAAGTGCTGCTACATGTATCTAGATGAAAGGACAGTGAACCAGGAACTGATTTTTTAGTGTATCACATTGTACATCTACATGAACACATTCAACCTGTGCTAAATGTACTTTGGGTAGTTGCAGGATTCATACTGAGACAATGGTTGTCTCCAGTGATGTGAGCTCTATGCCGTCGGGTTCTCATCCTAGTTGTGATGAGTAATTTATGGAGCAAAAGTTAAGAGTCACCTTTGACCCCACCAACGGTGTCGGTGCCATGCATGTCAGCAGTTTTCTGTATATACAGATGATCTATGAAGTGGGCTGTGGTTTGATGATGTATTGATCCATTCATCAAAATTTGCTTTATATAATGTGGATGTACTGTATTTTGTAGATCTGTGATTTATTCATTTAGTATTGCATTCATATTTCATGCATTCATTCTTAGTTTCTGTGAAGAGAAGGGATAAAAATAGCCAGAACAGATGAATCTACTAGTGATGCTTAAAAAGAAAAGAAAAACAAAACAAAACAAAACAAAACAAACTAACAACAAAACAGAGCAAACAGTATTCCAGTTTTACAGTAAAAGAAGGTTGAGATTGTCCAGTGATTTGTTGCACATAGGAACCAAATTAATGTCTACTGCCCTCTACTGATTCAGCTGTACCATGCTGACTTGGAACAAAACCAGCACTGTGGTGTGAGGTTGAGACTTTCTGCACCTTTGATGTAATTGTACTTCCAAAAAATAATCAGTAAAGATACCCACATATTGTTCCCCATTTTTATTGATTGAAATAAGAGTAAGATATACTTTTAGAATCATTAGATTGTTTTGGGGGATTTTCCATACCGTACATATCAGAATAATTTATTGATGCCTCTGTTGTGAAATATCAAGAGATATGTCTGTTTCTGCTATTTTGTGCCAATATGAATGCCATGATTAATGGCCAATAAAAGTCTCTAATCATTGTGGCAAAGCCCATGGAGTTAGTTTGGTTTTTAAAACCCAAATTGATTTTCAATGATTTTGCAATTTATGTTTTTCTTGGTATTGGCACAATGAATGTCCTCATTATATGAATCATCTTTTGATACAGCAGTGTGTTGAATGTTTCTTATTCACTTATAAAACGTACATATAAAAAAAAATAAATGCAATCATGCATTGTTTGCTGAATGTAGGAAATGCTCAGTGTCATACCCACAACATTTCAATAATATTAGATTATGCTTGGTTCCTGGATTTGTTGAAATGCATAATACGTATGTTTAGACACAGATTTGCTACAGCTGCAGAAATAATCAACATCAGCAGTAGTTTGTCCTTATAAAATCTTGCTGACCCTGTGGGATAAACAATGCAGAAATATTCCATGCATATTGTAAGACCGATTAGCGGTAGTTGTTGCCGCAGTGTTGAAATTTGATATCATTAAAGCTTGCTGTGTCACTTTGTAGCAACTATTGCCAAGTTGTAAAATTCCTGTATCAGGCATGTCTGTACCATACACAGATTTGTAGCCCCATCCCAAACAGTTTCAACAGCTGCTTTGGTTGACCAACATTGGACTTGACGCCCTGCAAGAGCTCAGTACCGGTACATTGCACTATAGAATACGTAGCAAATCGCTTGCAGCTGAAAAATTGATCCGGCATCGTTTGTATTGGAAATGCATGAGATAGTATTACTCATTGTGAGTAATCCGTGGTCGTGAGGAGAACTTCATAATTTTCCTCTTATTTTTTTCCCCCATCGGGGCGATATATATTAACACTCATTTCCTTTACTGGATTGCTCAACACATGTAAAGCATTATGGTCATTACAGCCATTGAGGTTTGTTGGCTACGCACACACTGGCTACTCTCTTCAACATGCTGTGAGTGTGTGTTTGCATACCGTATGCTTTGGAGGCTAGCCTTTTATTTTGATACAGAGTATCCAAGAGTGACTCACAGGGATATTCCTATTTCATTTTGCATGCAAACCTCCAGGCTAAGGGGGGGTTCCTTAAGATTTCTAATCACAACCTACTATACACTCGTGTACACTGCACATAGTTGTGTTTGTATATTATGTGATTTGCAACAGAGCTTTATTGTAAACAAAGTGAGGGCAGCGTACTGTCTGGGTATGCAGAAAAGGATCAGTTTCAAATGATTTCATAACTTGTCTAGTCATGTCAGCCAAGTGCTTTCTTTTTCTTTTCTTTTTTTCTTTTTTTCTTGCTTAACAGATTTTAGACATAAGGATTGATTCCTTGTGCGCATTATACAATAATGAAATCTGACATTATGCCCATGTTGTTTACATCCCTAGAATGCAAATTCTTCTCATACTGTTTGGTCAATTCAATGACTATGCAACACTCTGGTTAACTAGAAATAAAAGTAAATGATCTATATTTAGATATGTTGTTTTCCCCCGAGAACCTACATCGTATGATATTATTAACCCGTTGCAATAGGACAGTTTGATTTTGCTACAACACGCATTTCCCATAGACGCTTGCACGAGTATACTGTAAAAGTGGATATTTTCGCGCAACTAATTTTTTGCGCTTGGCCGGGTCAGAAGTGTTTCGCGTGTTATTAATTCCGCGGAATCAAGACATCACGCACAGGAACGTATGGCAAGCAAAAATATTCGCGTGCTTTTATTTTCGCGCTAGTTTCTGGTTGCGCGAAATGCGCGAAAATTTCAACAGGGCGAAAATTTCCACTTTTACAGTACTCGGGAATCGTCCTCAACGGGTTAAAGTTGTTGTTGATTACCTCTTCTTGCCACAATGTTTTCAGTTGTTGGAATTCATATCTGTATAATTTCAGTTACTTCTCCAATGATTATTGTTCATTTGGCGAGCATTTGGCAAGATTTTCAATTGCCAGGAATCACCTCCCCTGTACATGTATACAAGTAGACAGCATTTGATAAAATGGGTAGAAAGCTGATTTCACTGTGCTACTACCAGTGGTGAACATTACATTGCAGTAATCAACTCTGCCACATCATTGTACGTAAGGTGTCCTTGAATAGCACAAGTTAAAATTACATGTATTTTAACCATGAATCTACCTATTTCAAAACACTTGTTGCTCATTTTGTTTGTTTCACTTGCAGTATCACCGACTCTTTAGTATTGGTGGAAGTGGAGTCTAAGGTTCCAACCGTCAAAGTTCCTGTTGATGTTTGAGTATCAATCAAAGGTAAGCAGTACTGAATGTGTGATCTGGGGGGCATTTCATGAAGGAACTTGTCGGATAAAATGTCCGACAAGTCAATTATATCCGACAAGTTTTGAGAAATTCTTTAGTCTGATTGGCTGATTTTTCTGAACTTGTCGGATATAATTGACTTGTCGGACATTTTATCCGACAAGTTCCTTCATGAAATGGCCCCCTGTTGTTGAAAATTGTCACTATATTTGTTGGATGTGTACATTACAATTTTCAGCAATTCTCAGGGTAATATTACTACCATGAGAATTGCTGAAAATTGTATGATGTAAAATTTGCAAACAGTATGTTTAAGTCTGACTGAATGATAGATCTGAGATGTCGGCACATTTTATGAATGAGAACGGTACCAAGCGAATTACTTTGATATCGATTGCCATGGTATTTCACCAATGAGGACATACCATGGTAATTCCTATATGAATGTACTGAATAAGTCAATTTTAGATAACATCAGAAGTTTATGCAGTTTAAAATGGATTTTTACTGGTCCCATCTTGTTTTAAATTCTGAACCTTACGTTGATCTGGAGTAATATTAACATTGTGTTATTTTTTTTTTTGTTCATAGTAATTATATTGGTATAATGATATTTATTTTTCAAGTTTAGGCTATATTTACAGCATACAAGTGCTGAATACAGTACACTTAAACACTTTAATTCACATTACTGACCCCTTTGAATTGGAAGTGATTTGTCAACAATGCTGGCTATTCTTATTTTGAGAACTTGGCACAATCTTGCTTTTGCTTGTTTTTGAAAAACAAATAGTACAGATTATTAGGTGGCACCTGAGAATTTCCTGTTGAATCTGTGTGCATTTCCTTGTTCATTTTTTTTTTCAAGTTTAGGCTTTATTCATAGCATATAAGTGCTCAATATATTTCCACACTGTTTAATTCACATTACTGACCCCTTTGATTTGGAAATGATTTATCAACAATGCTTGCTATTCTTATTTTGAGAACTTGGCACAATCTTGCTTTTGCTTTGTTTTTGAAAAACAAATAGTACAGATTATTAGGTGGCACCTGAGAATTTCCTGTTGAATCTGTGTGCATTTCCTTGTTCATTTTTTTTTTTTTTTTTAAGTTTAGGCTTGTTTACAGCATACATGTGCTGAATACATTTCCACACTGTTTAATTCACATTAGTGACCCCTTTGATTTAGAAATGATTTGTCAACAATGCTGGCTATTTTTATTTTGAAAACTTGGCACAATCTTGCTTTTGCTTTGTTTTTAAAAAGCAAATCTATAGTACAGATTATTAAATAGCACCTATGATTTCCTGTTGAATCTGTGTGCATTTCCTTGTTCCACTTCAAAGTTGGTTGGTCATCTTGCGCGGAGAGGACCCATGGGAAACTTTGATTGAAGACGGAAATACAAGCTCGCAGAGATATCTCAAAACAAGCAGATCCTGCAATGTGCTTTACATCATTACACAGTCCTACAATGCTGTTTTTGCATGGGTTTTATCTTCAGTCATACATGGAGACTGGAAATCTGTCATACTGAGAGAGCTTTCACAGTAGCAAAGGACTTATTTGTAGACATGTTTGAATATATATGTTTCATTCCCATTTTGCGTCTTTGCATTTTGTGGAGCTCTGGATGTAAATATAAATCACATTATGCCCAAACTAAAAATTTCTCAAATCATGTGTGTTGGCCAGTCATGGTACTGAAGGACCTGTCTTCCAGTCAGCTTTTGTGTGATATCTTGGAGTGTGCATGTGATGCGATCTGAACAGTTCTTGGTTGCTGAAACACGGTTGTGAAGATGGAGCCTATTTGAGATCAAATTCACTTTTGCCATGGTGTACTGTAAAACCAGAAATGTTTGTGTGCTTTTTCATTTTGCGAATTTTGTGAGAGCCATGATTCACAAAATTAAAATGCATATAAATATATGAAAGTTCTTGTCTACACTGATGCATTGAATGCCAGTGGCAATATTCCCGAAAATGTCATGCTGCGAAAAAGGCTGTCGGCTCCAAGTTGCAAAAATTTCATGCCATGAAAATATATACCTTATTGCTAGAACAGTGTCATCGCTTGGGTGACAAGGCCATCTATCTCAATAATCATGAATTACCAGGAGAATAAAAAACTTTCATTTTAATCACATTTTTGCAAAATAACATCAATGTTTGCATCAAATGATGTAGAGACATTGCTTTGGAGTATGTTGAAAATTGTAACGTCTCAAAACTCAGTTAATTGACATGTTTGATACAAAAAAATTAGTATTTTTTTGAACATAATATGCCAATTGAGATACAAGGTCTTGTTACCCTAGTGATGATATATTCTCAAATTATGTGTATTAAAGTGTATCAAGTGTTGTGTGTTTGATTGACAAGCCTTTGTGAATGTGGTGCGGCTGTTGCATGGAATGTCATTCATAGTTAGCGATCTGCAAGAAGATTAATTTTGAACAGTGTGTAAGAACTTTGTGGCTTTAAACACATGTTGAAATATCTTTCAAAATCAATAAATCACATATTTGCTTTCATGAGTTTTTATCTGTTTGTTTATTTTTTTTTGTGAATGGGGTAATTGAGAAGAAAATGCTTCCCATTTCATATGTGAGCAAGCATTCGGAATTATTCAAGCATTAGCGCCATAGTATACTATTTTTGTTGGAACAGTACACTGTCATAGCAACTAGAATATTATTGTTGTCAACAGGAACTGCCAATTAGGCAGAGTCCTGTGCATGAATCGAGCAGGCAAGAAAGAAAGAAAGAAAGAATAAGAACACTTCCCCCCTCCCCCCCCCCCCAAAAAAAAAAAAAGTGTCAAAGACAATGATTCAAGGTTTAGAAGTGCCAACATGGATGTATGTATGTGGGACAATACATTACATGTATTTTCTATTGTAACTGTCATCTGTAATTTTGTAATTATGTCAGCAACGCTTGTTTAAAATTTTCAACATGTCTTTGCCCCAGCCTTGCATGCCCACGTGTGATATTATTGGCTAGTATAGTTGGATCAAGATATTTTGCATTTCTGCTTAATTATGTTTTTCTGATCGTTAAAAAAAAAAAATCTTATAGGGTTCTGGAGCATTGTCAAATACTATGCTATTTCCGTAAGTTAGCCAAGCTCTGTCAAAGTTGCTTATCTCATGTGTGACGGATGCCCTACCCTACTTGTATACCCTGTGCTCTGCGGGCTGCACAATCCATGCTAACTGACTGCCAATTTATTGTCACATGAGGGCAGCATTTGAAACAAACAATAACTTCAGTCTAAGAAATTATGTATTGCTTCTCGAGCTCATAATGAGGTAGTACTAAGCAGTTTGATGTCTGGTCTTAAACTTGACTTTTTTATGACTTGTGAATAAGATTTTCTGTCAGGATATGTGGTGAAATTGTATCCATACCCCACCCCACTCCTCCCCCACCCTCTTTGCCCAGCTTCAGATTCATGATGTGAAGAACCAATAAACAAGATTTCTAACAGTCCAATCACTGGTGATTTATGTGGCCAAGGGCATGATGTGTAGACATGTTCATCACATTGAAGACATGCATGATGGTATCAGACATGATTGAAAGCAAGCAGAGATGGTGAGCTTGCCCAAGAAGAATGTAAACATGTCAAGCTCATTGATCTAGCTGATTGTGTGATGGACAGTTTTTGTAGTGTTTGCAAAGATATTAAAGGTAGGGGATACCTTTTACAGACCTCCCAAAATGCAGCAAAACATTAAATATGAACCTCAGGGGACTTGTTTAGGCCACTGCTGAGAAATTTGGAAGTCAACTTTGAATAATGCACAAAACTCAACTACTCAGTAGTTCTGTGTGTCAGCCACACTTAAGCCTTTTTGTTGCAGTCTTCTGTATTTTTTTTTTTATCTGCAAACACAAATCTAATAAGAGCTGATGTAATAACACATGGAGTGTGTGGCAAGAATGTATAAATGTTTGTAAGTTTTGATGAACTTTCTTCACAAAATATACATGATGGACACACATGCAGTGCATGGGTCTGCAAAGGTAGCCTAGTAATGTACTGGAATGTACTGGGATTCAAAATCTAACGGTCAATAAAAATGTACTAATGTTACCTTCCACTTTCAATACTTTATGGGAATTTCTAAAATGATACTCTCTTCAACATACCACTGTATTTATACAACTCTTCATTTAAGGCATGCAAATGGGATTTCCTACCTTTAAAGGAGGGTTTCGTAACAAAATCTCTGGTTTGTTGACTTAAATCTATTTTCTCTATAATGTGTACTGTGTTTGTGTACTGAACATCTTGGGTCAGTCACATGAACCACTATGCCATTCCTGATTTCCTGATAAGGGCACATTGTCATGGAACGAACAAAATGTAACATAACAAAGCAAAAACTTTGCCCTGGATGTATTGCAGTGCTGGGAATTCCTGGGCATTGTTTGGCTAGTCTGTCCAGTCGAGTAACAAACAGGAAATGGTGTCAGCTCTGGAGGCGTGGTCCATCTTTTGCCCACCTGGGTCTAAGATCTGGACCTAATCTGGTCTGTACCTGGTCTAGTCCTTGGGCCCAAGGATTGTTTTTGTCATTTGTTTTCTTTTGCATGTCCCTGCTTTGGTACAGCCTTTGTGCCTGGGCAATGATGCGGTATCATGTTTGGAGCGGTTGGAGCGGAGGGTTGCCCGGGCGGGCAGGCGTAACCAAGTACAGGGCTTATCCTGCTCCCTCTTGCCTCCACTTCAGTGTGAATGAACTCTTGTAAACTCTTGACCTTTATAATTGGTTGCTATTACAACATAGTGCACTTGGTAACAAACAAATGCCACCACAGTGTATACTCATTAAGACAGTTGATGAGCAGATTTACTTTCTGTTGTGAGGTGAAGATACATGTAGATAGACGGGCAGATAGAAGCTACATTGTACAAAGGCACTTTCAGACAGTCAAGAACATAGAGGGATGTATGAATACTTTTTTGATAGAAAGGAATGCTGTGCCTGTGCATATTATACATTGTGTAGCATAACTTGCTTGTTAAATAGTCTGGAAAGACAGGTAGTGAGGTTTTAATGTACTGTGTATGTGTTTTTTTTTTCTCTTAAAGCTAGTAGGTATGTTAGGAATAATTGTAATGTGTCATTTTTTGGGAACAGATAGGGAAAGAAAGGTAGCTAGATTCATAGATAAGTAAATAAACCATAACATGGATATTTTGATAAATTTTAAAGTTTAACGCTTGAATGAAAATTATGAGTTCAGTAAATGAATTGAAATTTTATTGATGTTCCTATGTGATAATGTAAACGGTGTCACAGTGTACCGTAAAGTTCCATGTATAAGACACACCCCTACTTTCGGACCTAAAATTGGGAAAAAAACAACAACAACCAAACAAACAAAAAAACACACACACAAATTTCTAGCAACTGGTTGTATTGCGTGTGTCATACATGTTATTTCAGCCCCAAATTTTCCTAGAATGCAGCATGTATTTGCTCTATTTTTCATTTCCTTTTAAACTTTCTTTTCACGGTATTCTTCGGACATCGGTGAAAAATGGAAGACACAAAATGTGAAACTTTAGCAATACTGGATCTGTATACAGGCAGCCTGTATGCCCAGGCATTTTTTTTTCCCCTGACAAATTGTTATAAGCTACTGAAATCCTTGCATCTAATTGGCTGAGAGCAAACTTGTCTGGCAAATTTGCCAGACACAATGCTTCATAAAATGCACCCTAATTCTACTCTTTTGTAAATGTCTGTGTACATTTTAATTTGCAGATTCCACCATTGGGATAATATTAAAGTAAGTAAAGGGTGCGGGGGGGGGGGGGGGGGGAGGGACAAAGAATGAATAGCAAACATACAATGTACAACTGCATCACTTACTACTTCACTTTTAATAGCATGATTAAAGTGGCTCTTTTTGATGATGAACCTCAAATAGTATATTGCCCATGTCAATGAAACAAAGTTACCGTCATTCAACTTTTTTCTTGTGGATGTGCGTGTGTGTGTGTGTTTTGTGTTTTCCACTTCGTAGGGAATTGCACTATCCAGCCTTATTGTATTCGCTGTAAGATGTTGGAGATAGTGGAACCAATATTCTTCTTCCTTTTTCCTCCTGATCCAGTATATTTCCATCAAAGTCATTGTGGTTTTGCTGTCCCTCAGGTTTTTTTTTTTTCTTTTTTTTTGTTCTCTTAATTGCCCTGTTTTTGTTTTGTTTTGTTTTGTTTTGTTTCTTGGAGGGGCGTGTGACTGGACCTGCAACAGAGGAATTTGTCTTGGCAAATCCTTTCTCATTTCCCCGATAACAATGGCCGGCGCAGGAGATCAGGAATTATGGTAACCTCTCCGAAGTTTGTCCACCTCCTCCTGCCCTCGTTGTCAAAGCTACTGAAGCAGTTTATCATGGGAAGGGAAGAAAAAAAAAATTGTAATTGATGTTCAGGGTAGAAGACAGTAGAATTGATGTCACTGATATGATTCTCGAAAGCTGAATGGGTAAAATCCTAGTCTATTCATTCAGTTGAATGTATCATTTGTAACATACACAAGAACTAGGGCATCCTTTCACAAACTGTGTTCTGCACAAATTACAACCTCAAGGGCATAATAGTTACTTGCTTGTTATGTGTGTGCTTGCGTGTGTGTGTGTGCTTTAAGCTCCCATGCCTATAGATATTGTTTGACCAAGTTTATCTCTTGAGGGCAGATGACATATTATTAAACAGTAACAACTAAAAATTACATACCGTAGGTCTGCATTACGTTACTTATTGCTTGCATCATGGAAATTCATGACCTGAAATCATACATAAATAAGGCTCTGAGAAAAAAAAATAGGAGTGCAGACAGTAAAATAATAAAAGTATTGGAAATATATCAAAAATATTTTGGTTGAATGGTCCTTGGGCTTTATGTCTTCTTGATTGATATTCTTAGCATTTCCTTCAAGACCAAAGCATAAAATCTTCATAAATTATCAAATTGTTGTATCGGTATTCCTTACATTGTGAGAAAACAAAAACAAAAACAATTTAAACAAAATGAAGCAGTGTATCTTATAGATCTACACATATTATGTTACATGTATGTCATGTACAAACAGCAAAGGGTTCAGTATAATGCCAAATATGGCAGATATATTCTAATTCAGCAACATGTGCATGCTATTTTGCGACATTTTCTGTAGTGGTTTTTGTTGAATACAATTTTTTTGTTTAAGGGGGTTGTGAGAACGAAAGGCAAAGTTAAGGGATCCTGTAGAAAGCTTCGTAACATCCTAACCTTGTACAGAAATGACTCACAGGCAGTCTGAAGTGTTCAGGCAGTGCCGATCTTAAACTCTGCATCCCGTCTGCATTGGCACCAAGTGGAATGCGTAGTCATCATACTGCACGAGTGTATTAAAGTGCTTGCAATATGTTGCCTCCTGTATGAAGGCAGGGTATGATGGTCCTAGCTATATTCTACATGGTTAGAATGAATTGCAGAGCCACATACCCGAACATGGCATGAAAAACACAGCCAGATGATGGGTTTTGATGAGGAATTATCAAAGTTGCACATCTGATGGAGTCTGGGGCACACTGCAAAAAAAAAAAAAGGGGGGGGGGGGAGGGGCTTCCCATGCTAATACTAATGCAGTGGTCACTCCATAAAAATGATATTAACCCATATATCACACTGGAGAGAGATATGTTTTACATTGAGTCAGTGGCACATGCAATATCATGTAAAGTTAACTGATTAACAGCACAGATTGCCAGTGAATATGATACGTTCATAATAACAGCATAAAAAACAAATATGCTTGGGTTATTAAAGAATTGTGATTTGATAATGATGGAATTTCCATATCTGATAAAAAACACAGAGTTAAGCCTGTGCAGACATAAGAGAGAATAAGAGAGGTAGGATATGTATAAATTTATCAAATTAATGCCGTTAGACTTCATACAAAGACTGATGCATTGCATGATGTAATCTTTTGATATAATGACATAAGAATATGATCTGGTGCTTGGAGCTCTTTGCAAAAATCTATATCTTTGTAACTACATGTGTACAACTGTAGTTGTGATGTGTATCTACATGCAACATTCCTCGGCATTATCTATGTTTACAGAAACATGCTGGCAATCATGTTTAACATTGTTTTCATTAAATGTAAGGGATATCATTTGTATCATCATCATATTGTGATGATGATTACCACAATATTATTATTATTATTATTATTATTATTATTATTATTATTATTATTATTATTATTATTATTATTATTATTATTATTATTATTATTATTATTATTAATTTTTTTTATTTATTTTCATTATCATTATTATTATTATTATCATTATTATTATTATTATCACCATCATCATCACTATGACCATTACTAGTGTTATGTTGCCAAGTTGTGCTAGCCATCACTGTTGTAAATAGTAAAATAAAAAAAAAAGTATCTTTTCTTTGTTGTACATCAATGCATCATTTTATCCATTCAGTGCACGGCTTTTACAGGTTTCTATGAGCTTTTGCATTATATATAGACAGCAGAGTTTGTAAATACGAGCTATGAAATGTCCTGTAAAAATGGCCATTTGTTTTTGTGAGAACACCGTATTACTAAAGGAAATCAGAAGGTAAAATTGTAGCAATGAACTCTGAGATGAACTGCTGTGATATTCCCTGCTGCCCTGCACAATGCTCAGATAAACAAAATTGTCATTATTACATTCCTCTCTGAAACTCATCTACAATGTAATGGTAAGAATGGACTTCCAGCAGTAACAACAACAACAAAAACACCACACAAATGGTTTAAATACGAAAACAATGTTGAGGAAACAAAATAAACCTTGTGCTGTGTAGGTACCTGGTATGTACCCAAATCACATTTCCCCCTTCATGTAGAATTAACTTGTACGAATGTAGTTACCTGCCAGGTATGAAAAATATAATGTATAGCAACCGTTACACTTGATCTGAGTATCGTGATTAATCTGCATGGGTCTAATTTGGGCCACCGATTCAAAAGCAGAAAAAAGGTTTGTTTTCCATAGTGTCACTATTCAGAAGGTAAAATGTGTGTGGCTGAGAAAGCTGTTTCAGAGACTGGTCATACCAAATCACAATGATCACTAAATGCCATGTCACTGTAAATATCCCGGGCCCTGATTCATAAAGCTGTTCGTAAAGTTACGAACGACTTATGAGCGACTGGTGATCAGTTCTTGTGCTGAATGATGGAAATTCTGATTAGTATAGCACATCAGAACTGATCATCAGTCGCTCGTAAGTTGTTTGTAACTTTATGAAAAGCTTTATGAAACAGGACCCCGATGTCATAATCTATCATAGTGTACTCAGTGGCAGTTGTTCATAGGCATTGTTTTTTTTTTTTTTTTTAAGATTAAAAAACAAAAAAAAAATAACTCTTCAGAACATCTACACAACTGTACATAATTTATAGTATAGTCATTAGGTAGCCTTGTGTAAAGAACACAAGAGCTGTAAACAAGTGTATTATATTGCAGGTCCATTGACCCTTTATGTGCCAAGGCACTTGATAAACTTAGAGGGATGGTATAGTATTGGTGAAGATGAGAATTGAGCTTTTAACCTTTCGCAAGATACCAAGAACCCACTAACGAAATAGTGCAGAGCATAATATACCATTCTAAGAGGAATTCAAAGTTTATTGATGAAAATCAGTTTCGGAATCTTTGCTAAAACATTCAAAAACAAAGTAAGACAAAGTGATAGAAATAAAAGATGGGTCCCATATTTTATTACGATTGCTTTGTTTTTGATATCTCAGCTGTTTTGAAACCAATTTTCATCAAATGAATGTTGAATTCCTAGTGAAATCACGTGCTCTGTCATATTTCATAAGAGGTTTCTCATTATCTCACCAAAATGAGACCTAATCTGAAGTTGGGTCTCAACCAAAACTATATGATTCCTTTAACGTGCCAAGCGTTTTCATCAATATTCAATATTTACAAATCAATCCAATCTTGAAAGTAGTTGTAGATTCGTAGCAAGCCTACCTAGGTGTAGCAATGTGCCTCAGTCCATCAGGTAAGCCTTGCAGACACAACAGAGATTAGGGGGATTATGTATCATATTCATTGACTTTACTTTCCAGATATCTGTGCCAATAGGTGAAGAACGTCATCTATCATGCAAGCAAAGTAGTGAACAAAGCAAAGTAAAAGGGCAAATTTTCATGGTGTGGAAATTTGTGTGCGTTTTGCGCAACCAGAAGCTAGCGTGAAAATGAAAGTAGGCAAATATGTTTTGCATGTCATATTATATGTTTCAGTATTTAATGTCCTAGGCCCCATTTTATCAAATGATATAATCGATTTTAAATTTCCTTAACACACAGGCTGCCATAGACTTATGGTTAAAATCAACTATATAAAGGATAATCATTTATACTCTTCAGAGCCCATCTGATTTCGCAGAATTAAAAGCATGTGAAATTCATCTTAGCCAGCTGAGTGTGAAAAAAATATCCACTTTTACATTACTATATATATTAAAGGTGTTTGATCACTGTTGAACTCCGTGTGAGAAAGAAGACAGAGAGAGAGAAAAAAAAAATAATGTGACATTTTCAACTCCAAATGCTCAACATGATGTTAAATGCATTCCATGGAAATCCTGATTCCATTGAAGTCACCAGTCTCTGCAATTTACCAATCCTGTCATTGCCAAAGCAACCGTTTTATGAATGGACAATAAAGAAGGATAGGGGAGATGAGGGAAAATTATAAGAAATAATAACAGTTCCCTTCGATACATAACACTGCTGTAGAGTCTTTGTTAAAAAAATGAGAAAAAAAAAACAATGTCAAGAAAATTACAGGCTTAAAAAGCTATTCCTTACATAGTAATTCTCTGTTCATTCACTTCTGAAGGAGCTAGGAACCAGTAATCTAAAATGCTCAATAAAATCTGCCTCTTTCAAAAGAGGAAGGAAAAGATTTCTTACAGGAATTGAGCAGTTGGAAAAAAAAAGCTGAATATGATAAACAATTTTTACAACCAGCAATATCTATCTATCTATCTGTCTATCTATCTGATCTATTTATCTATCTATCTATCTGATCTATCTATCTATCTATCTATCTATCTATCTATCTATCTATCTATCTATCTATCTATTTATCTATCTATCTGATCTATCTATCTATCTATCTGATCTATCTATCTATCTATCTATCTATCTGATCTATCTATCTATCTATCTATCTATCTATCTATCTATTTATCTATCTATCTGATCTATCTATCTATCTATCTATCTGATCTATCTATCTATCTATCTATCTATCTATCTATCTGATCTATCTATCTATCTATCTATCTATCTGATCTATCTATCTATCTATCTGATCTATCTATCTATCTATCTATCTATCTGATCTATCTATCTATCTATCTATCTATCTATCTGATCTATCTATCTATTTATCTATCTGATCTATCTATCTATCTATCTATCTATCTATCTGATCTATCTATCTATCTATCTATCTATCTGATCTATCTATCTATCTATCTATCTATCTATCTGATCTATCTATCTATCTATCTGATCTATCTATCTATCTATCTATCTATCTATCTATCTATCCATATTATATCCATATATCTATCTATCTAGTAATAAAATATGTTTATTTATTCATTTATTTATTTATCATCTATCTGTATACCTAGAGGGATAGACAGATATTCAGATGTCGATAAAGATATGTAGAGTTTATTTGCAAAAGGGGCTAGATCCACTTTCAGTATTTTGGAGAAAAATTGGTTTGTGAGAATTTGTACACAAGTGTACGGAAAATCTAAATGTTAATTTTGTGATGATTTATATTCAAACAGTAATGTTGTCTGGAGTTGACATTTTCAATGTAACTAACTTACTCAAATAGAATTCTGTGCAGTGATGCTGATAACTCAATTTTCATCAAAAATGGATCTAGCCCCTTTTGCAAACAAGCTCTTCATATAGATAGCTTTACAGATATCTAAGATATCTATCTTCACTTTTATCAAATATACAAGAGATCACTCAATAGGCTGAAAACAGGAATTTAATCACTATGGTACGATCCATTCTTGAGAGAGAGAGAAAGAGAAAGAGAGAGTGAGGGAAATAAAGAGAAGAAAATGACATCAGGGGGGTGTTTCATCAACGCTTGTCAGCGCCGACAATTGTCGGCACTGACCAATTTTAGCAAAATCCTTGGTTTTGATTGGCTGAGATGCTCTGGTCACTGACTGTTACTATGGTGATTCAAGTTGTCAGCGCCGACAAATGTTGATGAAACACCCCCCAGATTCTTTATACATGACTACAGTAACCGTCAAAGCTGTGAAGTTCACTTCGTGGGTGGTGAATGGGAATGGCAGGCAGGTCGGAAATTTCCTGAGACCCAAACCACGGAAGCTACAGTATGTTGAATCTGCGGAAAAAGTGAGATGGCAGTCTGTTTTGCATGTTTATATCCGGGTATGTTTCGGATGTTGTGATGATTACACATCATAATGCCTGACCAGTGGTTGTGGTCAGGGGTTAGGTGAGGCCAGTTTGCATTGTCTAATGTGGATACCACAGACTCTAGGCTGTTGGGTTTGGGGGGGGGGGGGGGAGCAAAGGTCATATTTAAAGAGGTATTCTGAGTATTGTTGTTTTGCTAGTGTGATAGACTGAATATCATTAAAGCTTACCATTGATTAGACAACACTGTATCCTCAAAGTTCTGGAGATTCCCGTGTCCTTGGCACCCCCAGCTCTCAAACTTCTTCGAACCCTCACACAAGTGAAACAAAATCAAACTAGAAAAAGGATGCCAATCATGCAAGAGTTATTCAGTATTTAAACACAATTTTAACAAATGTAACAACAGCTATACCACAATACCACCTCCTCTATTCATGTAACAGAGTGGTTTAGTCTCCCCCCCCCCCCCCATAGGGTATGATATGAAAATGCATTGTAGATGAAGTAAACCAGTATTGCTCTTTTGTTTACAAACTAAGGAAGATTTTTGAGGCAATCAACTATCTGTCACCTGACCTGGACTGTGGTTTTGAGGTTACCTTTAGGGCACCGTAATATATTGGAAGTCTCACAAACTTTCAGAATATTCTTACTTTTTGAAAGCATTGCCATTTTGTTTACAGTGCTGTGGCACTTTCTGTCCAATTTGACTTTCAATGTAGAATGCAGAACAGTTGAAGAAAGAAACTGTCACATGCATTAAGGTAATCAAGATAGTAATGGAATTTTTTGAGTTCCAAAAGTTGTTCACACCATGAACCTACTAGGTCCATGTTCATACAGCTGCTGTGATATTTTTCAAGGTCACTCTACGAAATGAATGACACAAGCGTGTTGCTGCATCACAGGTGGTTTCACATTTTTCGCTTGTGCTGAAATATTGCTTTGATTTTTAAATCTCCAGTGTCATTCATGCAGCATTCCCACATGAGTAAATCCTAATATCAGGTGAATCTGACTCATTAGTTTAGTCTCATGTAACCAGTTGTTCTGTATAAAATGTATGGGACATTACATGCATGTATGTCCATTGTCATGGGATTGGGTTTGGCTGGTGAGATGCCTAACATGACTGGTGAATGCAAGATGGTGAATGCAAGACCTGTATGTCTTTATAATATGGAGTATGAAATGAGGAAATATACATACCAGTAATAGGAAATGGGTCTGAATGCTTGCCGAAAAATGATATTTAGTAAACTAGTAGCCACAGACATTAGATTTCAGGTTTTGTTGCTATCCAAGTGCTAATGACATTCTGTGCGATGAACTTGCTTGTGGAAATATGGAAAAGTGGATGCCCATCCCAGAGAATCCCAATATTGTGATTGCAGCATGATTTTGTCTTACACCAGTTACAGGAAATGAGCATGAATGCTTGCAGAAAAAGGATATTTAGTAAACTGGAAACTGGTAGCCACTGACATGAGATTTCAGGCTCTGTTTCTTTCCAAGTGCTAATGACATTCTGTGCGATGAACCTGCCTATACAGGAAATGTGGAAAAGGGGGGATGCCCATCCAAGGGAATCCAAAAATGACGAAATAAGATATAAACTGAAAACTGGTAGCCACAGACATGAGATTTCAGGCTCTGTTTCTTTCCAAGTGCTAATGACATTCTGTGCGATGAACCTGCCTATACAGGAAATGTGGAAAAGGGGGGATGCCCATCCAAGGGAATCCAAAAATGACGAAATAAGATATAAACTGAAAACTGGTAGCCACAGACATGAGATTTCAGGCTCTGTTTCTTTCCAAGTGCTAATGACATTCTGTGCGATGAACCTGCCTATACAGGAAATGTGGAAAAGGGGGGATGCCCATCCAAGGGAATCCTATTTGCGACTGCAGTATGATTTCACCTTATACCACTAATAGGAAATGAGTCTAAATGCTTGCAGAAAAATATTAATTTAAAACTGGTAGCCATGGACATAGATTTCGGGCTTTTTGGCTCTCCAAGTGCTAATGACATTCTGTGCGATGAACCTGCTTGTGGAAATTTGTGGAAAAGGGGGGGGGGGAATGCCCATCCAAGAAAATCCCAATATTTTGATTTGCGGCATGATTTAACCATGGTGCTACTGTGCATAGTAGCTCCATGATTTAACCTTCCCGTAGGCAGGCATCAATGCCAAGCGTGGTCACAGCTCCTGAAGCTGAGCTTCAGTCGTCAGTCAGAGTTCACCTCGAGGACAGTGGCTGATAGGTCAATCTGCTGTCTTCTGAACTTTGAAGCTCAAGAAGGAACCCATGGTCGGCCCGCCAGCTTCACCTGGTGTTTGTTTTTGTATGCATGCAGTCATTAGAAAAGAAATCAAGCAGTGAACGTCTCAAGGTCTCGTCTACTCTTTGTCTGTATCTCAGTTTTAAGTATTCAAAAATGTGAAGTTGCATATCAGATAGCAACTCGAAGTGGCTTGGGGCAGGGGTGGGGAAAAAAAAACAAACAACAAAAAACCCCAACATTTTGATAGAATTGTGAGTATGAAAGAATATCATAATCTATTAAGTGATTTTTGTAAGCCAGGCAGCACAATGTTTATTTCTTTGTTCCTCCTACCTGTATACTCAAGGTAGGCCCTATTCATGATTCATATCACTTAATATTATTTACGCTGCAAAAGAAGGATAATACTGGACATTCCTCACGTATTAGTATCATATAGTGTATGTCTGTGAGTGATATTTGTAAGCCAACAAGCACTGAAAAATCATATTTTTCCTCCTACCTAGTTGGTACACCAAAGTATTGATTGTTCTTATTTTAGAATGGTTAAATTCCATTTTATCAAAACAAATAAACTTGATAACCATGGAGCATGTGTCTGTGAGTAATCGGTTAATAGTGCTGGAACTTTCTATAAAAAACACAAAACAAAAACAAGTCTCTTGCCATTACAGGGCATCACCATGGATTTCCAGCACATTGTGTCGCAGTATACTGCAAAGGGGGGGAGGGGGGGGGGGGGGGGGGGGCTAATTATTTATGTGTGAAATTTGTGCACATTTGATTCATTCCCACAGAAAGGGATAAAAGTATAAATAATGTCTTGGCCATGTGACCTTGATGTATCATGAACGCATGATAGCTGATTGTTGAACTTCTAATTTATTCTTAGCATTTCTTTTTTTTTTTTTTTGACAGGGGGGGGGGAGGGAATCGGAAACCCCTTTAATATGATCTATGATAATGTGGTAGTCAATTTAGTATATAACTGTAGATATGATCTTTAACATAGGAAATTGAACATCACTTTCAGATTTTTCTTAGAATAATTTCCAGTAATGCATATGCATCCATTCTCAATGCCGCTAGATTTATTTCTTTACACTCAAAAATATTTTTAAATACAAAATCGGAATACTGACGAGATTTTGAAACATATTTTTCCTAAAGTTCACACAGCATCAAAATGTGAAAAGAAATCAAAACTTGACTAGAAACTACTAGTAAGTTGTTATTGCTATTATTATTATACAATTATCTTTTTTTTTTTTTTTTTGGGGGGGGGAGGGGTAGCCAATATATTTGATAGTCTGTAGATGCAAAATAATTTTGTCTATTCATGGACAGTGTTTTTATTATTTCATCACTGCATGCAAAAAGGCATTTCATTTCATGACTAATATCAAAACATGTAATTATGACCACCAGAACCATGCATTTACAATGTCACGTTCGTGTGATCACTTAACGATGTCCGCTTAAATGCAGAATTTATTCTGTACATTTACGTTGTCACATCTGGCAAAGTAATAAAATCTTGTGTACTTGAACTGTCGACTGAGTTCAACTTCTTGAGCGACCATCCCAACAGTTTCAGTGTGCGCTGGCTTGTTTGTGGAGAAAAGTCTTTGCTTGTTGCGAATAGAAACTGTGTGTGTGTGTGTGTTATGTATGTGGTGTGTGTAATTGTGTGCCAAAATCATAGTCCGCTATGAAGGGAGTGTATTTGTTAGTCATTCGTGTACCCCCCTTCGTCTATGTGCGCCCGCTCATGTGTGTTTTTAATGTCTGTGTGTGTGTGTGTATGTGTGTGTGTGTCTAGTCTTTGTGTGTACTACAGGCGTATACCCTTTTCTCCTGCTCTGTGCTAAATACCCACGCACTAAAGGGTTCAGTTCCCTACAACTTCCCCCATTGACTTGGCACTGTCAGCCAGCTTCGCACAGTGTGGGATTGTACAGTATGCCTGATATGTGTCGAGGATATTGTGCAGTTTTCCTGTGGTCTGCTAGCAGGCAGTTCCCACGTTACACGTTCGGGAAAAACATATTGCGCCTCTAGATCTTCTCCGGTTTGCCCTGTTGCTTCGTGGCCTGTACTGCTGACAGCACTGTGTGTGTGGCTCACTCACTGAGTAATATCAGGGAGGTACAAGCGTGGACTGACATATATCGGCAGTGACACAATTTCATCAAACCCTGTGCTGAAAGCCTATGTTTGTGTGTGCCCACAAGGATTGCATATGTTTGCCGTGTAATCCTGTGAACTAGTGGATGAGTTTGATGGTAAGAGTCTTGTATTATGAAAATTGCCTTGTACACAATTTTAGAGTGAATGATCTGGTACTTTCATGGATACAATGTAGAAAATATTGTTGTCTGTCAAATGATCGCAAAGACAGACGATAACAGATATTTCTCCTCAAGGTCTGTGATTTAACTATTGTATCTTAAATACTCGCACTTGACAAGGAGACTGTATTTAGTGATGTTATGTGGGAGTTGGGGTATAAATGCCTTGATATTGCATGGCAGCATTGTACCAGGTATATGAAATCCTTGATAGTGCTCAGTATTATACTGTAAAGGCTGCTGAAAAGTCTGAATACTGGTACTGGTTTCAGATTATCGAACTTAAATATTATATTTTCATATATCTCTTGAGAAAGTTTTACATTGTGGTTCTTCATCAAAAGGATTATGGTAAAAAATACAGCCATGAAGATTTATACACATTACAAATACAATTTGTATTGAAGCTGCAGATTGCATATATATGGAATTCCGGTATTCTGTCAAATTATGATTTTTCTTTCTTCGGTGCTTTGATTTTTTTTTGTAGAGAAATTCTTCTCAGAAAATGTTTTGTCTAAATTGATATTGAAGAACTATTTGCTTGTCATAACTGTGGAATACGGTTGTGCGAATTTGACTGCTGTAAAACACGACGTATATATTCGCAGCATGAAATTTTTGCGACTTGGAGATATAGGAGATTAGGGTCACATGTTGACAAAGCTATCTAGTTTTTGATTAAACAATTTTATTTTTTTTACCCAGCTTTTCATTTGATGAACATAAACATAGAAATGATTTACCAGAAACAGATTTATCCCCCCCCCCCCCCACGGCAAATACATTCTGCACGTTCTTATTCTCTTGCGTGGTGTATAATGTCGTATGTTTCATGTTTTGTTTTGTTTTTTTTTTGGTAAATTTTGGAAGTCTTTGCTAAATATGGAATACAGCTGTAGTAAAATGCACAAAAACATTAATACCTTTGATCCAGACATGAAGGTGACAGGCACATGATACATTTCTTTGTCCATTGCTGAACTTCACTAATTGCGAATTTAACCACGTGCGAAATTGTGGTGAAGTCCCAATTTGCAAAAACTTTGACTGTATATTAAAATTTTGTATAACGGCATTTGGTAGTGGCCTGTACAAATAAATCTTCCCTTTCTATGGTAAGCAGACTGAATACGTCTACACTATTAAGTGAACTTGTGGACTATTGGAGTTTCATGGAAGGCCTACACTGCTCACAACATCATCACCCAGCTGTGTAATGTTTACATTGAAAGGCTCCTGTGAATTATGGTAGATTCAGTATCGTTCAGTGGGACGCGGGGCTGGCATTTATATGGTGTTCTGTAGAATTTATGAAGAATAGGGATGGGATGTTGTATGTATACGGGTACGTGTACAGTGTGGTTGTAGACCGCACTGTCCATTTTATATGACTATTCTATTTCTCGCTAGCACTTTGTGTGGTGGTCTTGCGTATAATCCCTTGTACACACACTGTAGTGTGCAACAATTTTGTTCTATCGCCTTACAATAGTTAAAACGTGTCATTTACAGACATGCTATGGATACGATGTACAAGAATTAACACAATTGCATTCAAACAAAATGCATCCTTTCTGTGTTGAATGGATTCAGAGTTCTATTGTTTTCTTACATTGTATGCTCAGGGAGAAACGTAGGGATTTTGTCCAAATTTGTAACTTCATCAGTCTGTGTATAAACACTTGTTCGCACTGTCATGTGCTATACATGCCACGATTGGTCATTAGTAGTTGATGGTGGAATTTTCGTTTGTGTCTAGATCATAGACTGCGCCACTGTTAAAATCATGGTTGGAATCTTGGAGTAATCATGGCATTCTTATGAGATCTTGAGGTCGGTCGTGGCAATCTCGTTGATCGGAGACGAAATTTTTTCTACGATCGATGCGATTGCCATGACGGACCTCAAGATCTGATGGAATCTTATGTGACCATCACAGTCACTCCATGATATATAGACCATAATTTCAATCATGGCACAAGTTGTGATTCATATTTCAAACAAAACTGTCACGATCAGCTCTACCATTAGCCCAATTGTGGCGGATTATCAGATCACACGACAGTGAGAACAAGCCGTAATCGATTACATGTGAAAGTGGTCTTTAGAGAGATAAAAAAAAAGAAAGAATGAAAGTAATTTCAATCTGTGAGTCACAACCTGGGAGCGAAAACCAGAGAACAATATCAAGATGCATATCAGAGAAATCATGAATTTATTGTTTAGAAGTCCCATCATCTGGTCTGCGTTCCTTGAAGTGGACGTGAGCTTCATATCGAAAAAGCTACATTGTATGTACTGGAAAACTGTATTTTCACCTTCATACATTTTCTTTCAGAGAGTGTGAAGCTAGCTGCAAATGTGTGTATTGTGTGATTGAATGTGTAGTGGAATCTGTCTGATGCTTTTTTTTTTCTTTTTTTTTTCCCTTCACAGTGACATTAGTGTTTTTATGTAATATCCAAGCAACATCATGGCCTTGTAATTCTATGATAATGTGGAAGGGGAATGTTCTTACCAGCTGTAAATACACAGCAAAGTTGGTTGGTACCTCAAGTATTTAATAGCAAACATTAACATGTCTACCGGTATGTATGAACTTTATATAATGTGTACACAGTGCCATACAGAGCTCTTGTTAATCAGGGGCATATTCTAACCAGGGACTTGGAAAATATGGACTATAATATTTTGTTTACAGTGTTTGCGAACATACTATTCAATGGAGATTTACAGCTATATGCATGATTGTACATTGTACTAAAAGAAGTTGATGACCACAAACTTAGAAATGATTACCAGTAGCTTCTTAAGGCAAAATGTGCACACATACATTGTGGTGTCATGTACACGTTGCATACAAGGCCTACTCATACATTATGGGATTAATATATTTCCTGTGTTGCTACATTGTATTTTGGCAGATACATATTTTGGCCTCTGCTAATGTCATGGCAAATTCACTATGGGCTAAGTTTGATGCCTGCTTTGTTTAATATCAATCCTATTTATGATTATGATGATACATTTTGTTGTGATACATTTTGTTCTAATGATATGATTTTTAATAATGATAATACTTAGACAATGTACAGTGCTAATGATAGCAGCAATATATTAGTAATGATACTACATTGTACCAACTACAATGTATGAATGACACCGCGTTCACATTGTCCCCCGCGCTGCGGGGACAGCCTCAAGAGATCTTATCTTTTTTACGACTGACCGTTCACATTGGTATCTCATCTGTCCCCGAGCTGTGGGGGCAATTGGAGCTTGGGGCGAGCTCTGGACAGGCACAGCGCATGCGCACATTTGATGACCACAGCTGGACGCTATCAATTTCGCCCCAAGGTCACTCTCCCCTCCAAATCTTGTCCCCGTACCCGACTTGATTCGCGGGGACGAGGGGACAAGTCCCAGCGAGCGTTCACATTATGGTTTTGGAGGAGAAAGTCCCACAGCTCGGGACTTTCCCCGCGGCGCGGGGGACAATGTGAACGCAGGGTGATACATACATGTAGTACTAAATTGTGAAATATAGTAGGCCTATATAGGAAGTACAAGTGTAGTATTACAATGATATCTAATGATAGTAAATGATATACTAACATGTTTAACAATGATATCATGGTGCTACTGGGGGAATAACAGTGTGCTTGGGAAATGAAAACTCACTGGTTCACACTGCACTTGCCTGTTGCGGACTCAGCTCTTTCCCACTTTGTCAAGGTTACATACATGTACATGTGTAGTTTGCATAGGATGTGAATCATGTGGCACGGTGCCCTTGAAAGATTGAGCATGAAGGCTGCATCTGAGCTGCATTCTGTTGACTGCTGTGATGTACTTGTAGCATACTGTATCCCCAGCCTGTGTCTGTGATGAATGCGTGCAATTCTTTTTCTATTCAGGAGCTTTCAGGATATAAACGTCAACCGGGTGGCTCTGGCTATTTAAAGCTTATGATTTTTTTTTTACTCTTGGCTAGAATTACAAGTAACACGGAAGAAAATAAAGAAGGGTAGGCATCTTATTGGGGCCTACTGTATGTGAATTTTATTGGCATATATTCATATCTGAGCTTGGCAGATTTGGAAATACATCTAATGTAGGAAAACTAGTCTGTTCTCAAAAATTAACAAAGCCATGTAAATCAGTACAGTGATGGTGGGATTGTACAGGGCACCGTTTCATGGAAGTTGTCAACCCAGACAAGTTGTCATTCTCTTACAATTACTGTAGTACCAGTCAGTGACCAGAGCTTCTCAGCCAATCAAAACCAAGGAGTTTTAAACTGAAGTTGTCCGAGAATGACAACTTGTCAGCGCTGACAACTTTCATGAAAATGTTGTGATATTTCCTAGCTAGAGTGAGTTTACCTTTTCACAATTTAGTGCCCCCTCCCATTGTAACTAAGTCCTCGGGACTGGCGCTTTCTTTCATTGTCGAAATTTTCTTACAAATAGCTGAACTGTTAAATATATGAAAATATACTTTTTTTGTGATAATTTTGAGACTTGAATTTATCTTCGTCGTAACGATAATTTTGTTATAACCAAATTCGTTATCACGGGAGTGCCCTGTATTTTGTTTCTCAGAGTGATGTGTCGGTTTTTCAGCTAACATTTTTGTTTGTGCTTATATGCCATTGTTGTATTTTAATAACCCAAGTTGCCAGTAGCAATAATGAGAGTCCCTATACCCAGACGGCTTTGCTCAGCTGTTTATAGGATGTGTACACATAAACATGGAGATTACTGCACTATACTGAAAAAGCTGTTATTTTCGCAAGGGTTTAATTTTAATGAATTTCGTGAATCACTGTTGGGCCGTGAATTTAACAACACACGAAAATATCGTGTACGATTTAATAGGCATTAGTGCACTAATGATAGTTTCGTTGTCATATATTGAAAACAGCATCTTATGAAAATGGCGGTGACCTCCTCGTTTGTGAAAATTTCTGTTCATGAAAATAATGGCTTTTACCGTATGGGAAAAGTACAGTCAAAGTAGATGCTGGCAACTTGTGTGTTTTGATAGGCTTAGAGAATGCAAGGCATGTCAATGTCTGGTATACAGATTAGTTTCTGTAGTTAGTATTAGTTGTAGTGGTACATGTAATTTTCAAATTGTAGCCTGATAAAAACATCAGTAGTTTTCTCTGCCCTTGAAAATGTTTTCTGTTTTTTTGTGAGAATGTTAAGGCTGCTGTGTTAAATTGGCATGTGCACTTTGAATATTAAACATTTTAGAGTTTTTGTTTTCTAAATCTTCTTTAAAAAATGTTTCATATCATACAGAGTGTAGCTACTGCTGGGTTGTAAGAAATTCATTGTGTACAGTGTAGTGTGAAATGTGTCATCTGTAACCCCCCCCCCCCCCCCAAATTGTCCCAGATCTAGTGATAATTGTAATAAAGCTATGATTCTACATCATTAGTCTATTTGAAAAAAAAAAAAAGTTGCCATTGCAACTTATTTAACTTTTTAATCATGAAAGTGAAAGTATGATTGTATGACAAGTTCACACAGTGGGCTAAAATTGTATGTCTTTTCTTTTTTTTTTTTTTTTTTGATCACCTGTAGAGTACCATTGTGACGGATGATGTTCTATCCTTTGATGCATCTTATACTAGTGGTAATAATCAATGGTATAAATGATACAGATAATGAATACTATTAGTACTGATTGTAGACACAGTGGAATGACTTACTGATAGTGATATTGATACTAAAAATTGATGATAATGATCATACCTATTTCTTGGGCTATCTGCCATGTGAAACTAAAAGTTCATTGCTCTTTTGGAAGCTGTGTGTAATGGTATCGGTTCATCATACTTGTAGAATACTGGTAATCTTTAATTTTTGTATTTCATGTGCTGCCATCAACTGCGCTCTTCACGCAGAATGAAAGCTGCAGCAGTGCTTCCATTTTGTTCAAAATTTCTTTTTGTGTGTGTGTGCTTGTGAAATAAATGTGTTATTGTAGTTAGTTTGATTTTAATACTCTTGTTTTTTTTTTTCATTTAAAAGAGCTCAGCCATATGGTATGAAAGCTTCCTTTTTACTGACAGTGTTGTGGGCATTTGGGGCAGTGTATATTATCAATAGAATTATTATTTTTTTTTGACAGTAAGAAAAACAAAATGACAACTAGAACTGTACATGTTTGATTATCAAATTTGGGCACAAAGTTTTTTTGTTGTTGTTCTACATGTGTAGTTTAATAACATTCTGTTTTTCCTTTTCATGGGGGGGGGGGGGAGGGGGCTATCTACATTTTTGCTTGCTCAAATGTGTGTTGTTCTAATAGTAATACTGTAAAAATAATCATGAACCAAAATGAGGCTTAGTTTGTTTTTTTATTTTGTTTCTTTTTTTTAAAAACAATTTCTTATACCTTGGCTTCAAATACTAAGTACATTTCCCTGCCTTCATCACATATAAAGAACCCCCACGCCACCCCAAAATGATACATGAACATGTTAGAGCTGATTTCTTTACCTTCCTTTCATTTGAGTTTGCATGCAAGCATCAACACCTCTGCCCCCCCCCCCCCCCCCAAATTGACTATTACAGTAGCTGGTGCCTGTGCACAATGTAAACCCCGGTTTTTTAGTGGAGTAGAACACCTGTTGCAGATAATTGACTTAGTTACATTGTACAGGTAGGCACTTTAGAAAACTGCAACCATCCAACCGATGCAAAAAAAAAAAGAAAAAAGAAAAAAAAAAGGCAAAATATACAGGTATCTTGAATGTCCATGTGCAGTAGGGTTTTCACAAAGTACTGGGCCGGACCACGTTGCAGTACGTGTGGTGAACTGTTTTGTACGTTTAATTGCCTGCTGGCAGGGCATCGGTTTACATAGTGATCGGTGTAATTTATTTTATTGGCACGCAAAGCCAGCCTGGTTGCAGAATTAGGCTCTAATTGAGATGTTGCAGGTCACGGGATGAACGAGAATTCTTGCCCGGGTAAAATTTGTTGGAGGGCGCAGCATCATATTAAAACTCGGAAGCTACTTGTAGTGGCACTCATTGCGCATTCTTGCAGACCGGCCCAAGTTTGTCCATCATTGGCCTGAATGAGGTACAAGTGCTATGCTGTGGTGTATGACTGCATTCACTGGAAATCATGTGGAAATATGTTACAGTGGTAAATAAGCACTCAAAAATCTGCAAAATGTTGTGAATTTGAGGAATGACCAGAGCAAGATATTCTACAGTCATCTTAACATGAAATATGATATATTTAACTCAGAAATATTGTAAACTGAAAGGAAAGTGGACTGTAAATGGAATGTTGTAACATTACTTGTTCTTCATTGACTTATCCTTTAAGCAACCAAATGCATTCTATTGGTGCCCCCTGTAGTTTTGTCATTGTTTTGTGGTGATTATGATCCATCTCTATGCCCTTTGAAGGGTAAAAGTACCTGGTAACTACAATGTAGGTGTAAATGTGAGCTATAATCATAGTGCATTGCTATGTGATGCTTATTTCACCAAATTTAAAAACTTGGTAGTCCACCTACTGTAACTGTACAGACTGTATTTCCAAAGAGACTAGATGAAACTGACCTATGCTGTGTCACAGACAGTAGTGCCATTGAAATTCCTTGTTAATAGTATTTAAAAAAAAACATTTTCAATGACCGAAATTCAGCTGTGGACATGTTTGCATTTGTGAGCACACCAAAAGTCAGTTTGCAGCCTATGCTGCCAATATTTTACAGACATGGTAAATCATGAGTGTCTGAGCCATGTATGGTGTGGTGCGAGGACGCACGTCACTGACAATGTTGTCATCTTTCAGGTCGAGCCATAACGATGTTTATGGAACTTGGAATGCACATTTTATTTGTTTGCACAGAGATGGCCCAGTCATGACGAAAAATATCTATGTAGATTAGGTCATTAAATGCGGAACAGTTAGCCATGTAGCCCTCGTGCGATTGCTCAAAGGGTGCATGAAGCACAGTGACTCAAGGCAAAAGAGAATGAACCTGTGTAGTGTATGTGTTGTGTGTGTGTGTGATTCAAACGAGTTCGGATAAATTGACAGCCATGCATGATGTGTACGTGTGAGCCTCACATGCAGCTTTTTCGAAACCATATTCGCTGGAGGACTTCGCTCCGTTCGGTAGTCACCCCCCTGCGACAGGATGCGCCTTATTTGAGTTTCCCCACGAAATCTGCTCGCTGAGACAGAAATAGATGCAAATTTGAGCCAAAAGTTTTATTTTTGGAACCTTTCTTTTTCATGTACCCCTAGACCCAGTGCTGACAAAGATCTTGCACAAGTGTGATCATATAATATGCATTCCACACAATTTTTTTTTTCCAAATTTATCCTCTTATCTGCCTGCACATTGTGTGAAAGGTAAATTTAGTATATTTTAAGAGAGGCACCACTACTCTTGGTGAAGGGGAATAATCATGACATACAGTCTCTCTTAATCATGCATTATTAAGGTCTTTAAAGACACAAGTCAGAAAAGAACTAGCCACTTCAGCAAGGCAAAATGCCACAAGCTGCAGCCTACATGTTACATATTAACCCTTCAAGTCCAATAAACCACATACCATGTCTGCAGCTTGGTGCTCTATCTTTATATTATCAAATTGCCTCAATTATTAGTGTCATGGCAAAAAAAAAAGTATTCAAAAATTTTCCCAATTTGAGTTCTGTTCATGCATAAATTGTTTTGGTATTATAATTTTGAAAAGCATCCTATTGCTTCATGTAACAGATTTATATTATAATAAGCAACAATGTTTAAAAGTTGAATGTTTACAAAGTCCTGAATTTGTTTTTTGTTTTTGTTTTTTTGTTTGTTTTTGTTTGTTTGTTTGTTTGTTTGTTTTTTTTTTTTGGGGGGGGGGTAAATTTTTTCAAATTTTGTGCAGATTTAGTTACTTTCTTTCTTCTTTCTTTCTTCTTTCTTTGATATACTGTAGGGTATGCAGTAAAATTCAGAATTGCCATTTCAATAAGGACAAGATGATAATTTTTACATAAAAAGCAACAAAATTATCACACAACTGTAAGGGCTAGTAATCCCATGCAGTAAAGTTAATGTGTAAGTATAAAATGTTTCTCAAAACACGGGCTAGGGACATGTTACGTCAAACTCATGACGTGGTTAGCTTTCATAAACTTACCTTTTCAGCGTCATCCTTGAGATTTCAAGTCACAGCCATTTCAGGCTGCAGCCTTATTCATTGTCTTATTTTTATCAACTCACCAGAATTTGCTTGCCCAAATAGCACTTGGTTGCCATGAAGCAAGTGTTGTTGTTGTTGTTGTTTTTTGTTTTTTGTGTGTGTGTTTTTGGAGTTTGTATCGTCTGTGCCCTTTGCATGATGTACAATGTTCTACCCCCAAACTGCAACATGTGATGCTCTTATATCACCAGAACTGAACAAACAATTGACTTTGAAAACTTTGTCAGTATATAGATCCACCGCAAATGTGTTCCCATGGCAGCCACAAAGTGTGCCTGTATGAGCACACGGTTTCTCCACAGGGTGTACTTTTTTTAATAGCTGTTTGAGCGGAGGAATAACAAACATGGCGCTGTGACCCGAAAGTGCAGCCATTCTCCAGTGTACTTTGCAACCAGCCCAGGCAAATGCCTATTTAAATGTGTGGAATATATTTAATATGTTGCTTTAAAATATTAAAGAGTGATATGAGATGAGGGAGCTTTGCAGAGACTCTATTATGAAGTGTTAAGAACTGACAAGGGAAAAAAAGATTACACTCAAGATTGTGTTTCCTTAGGTTTTACTTCCAAGTGGGTGCATTGCAAGAGAGTATCTTCATGTTAGCAAAAAAGAAATAAGCACAAAAACAATGCAAGGGAAAGAAATCTCTGCAAAGATGATAGACATATTTGTAACATTTGATGAGTTCTGAACGTGATCACAAAAAGGTCATGTGTTGAAGTACACTTTTGGTGACATGGTATTGAAAGTGGGAGATCTATGGTGTTAAATGTGTACATAACTTTACAAGGAAATTTCATGAGATGTTCATTGCATTTCTAATGCCGTTATTGCTGTTGAATTCTCCTTTGTTTCGAGGCTTGAAAATGTTTCTGAAAATGGGGAAAATCTTTCTGAAAATGGAGAAAACATTTATTTTCCCACTTTGGCAAGTGATGGACAGACACATTACATACATTGTACCATAACTATCAGTGCTTACCTGTAAGAATTCATGTACATTTTCAAAGATTTGCTGCATTGCCTTTGGTCAAAATGAGATCCTTGTAAAGGAGGATGTGATTGATGATATTGAAATTTGCATCTGTACACTATTATGAGATTATAATCAGATGTTGTCGCTTTTGTGAATTTGTTATTACTGCAGGTTCTTGTTTGGTGTACCTGCACTGAGCCCAGGAAGGAGAGGAGGTGATGTCCTGAGATGCTGACTTAGCCAGCTACTGACTGTGAGAGTCGAGAGAGAATCAGGATGACTTTGGTTGCACTACCCGCTGGAGGTCAGCAGCCGTCCACGTCGGGACCCCAGTGCCGTAACGGAGGAAACAGAATGGCGGGCGTCACCTCATCATCCAAGCCGGAGATGTACAGCAGGGGCGTGCAGACAGGCTTCCCGCACGCCCCTCAAAATGATGAACTTCCCATCTGCATCTGTGGGCAGGCTGCGGAAGGAAGCTGCTGGTGCGAGAGTCTAGGGATCCTGAAGGAGCTGGAGGCATGCAAGCTGGTACTTCAGAAGGGCTGCCGCCCGTCGCGGGTGGCCATTCTTCTCAGCATCCATGAGGAATTCTGCAGAACAGCCCGTGGAGATACCATCATCAACACCCGCAGGAGGGGAAGTGCTCATGGGGATATCCGTGTGCGGCGCTCAAAGGTAGCCCCTCCGCCGACGCTTCCACGGCCCAGGGCTCAGAGTTTGATTGTGCGGAATTCAAGGGCTCTGAACAAGGCTAATGAACTACGACAACAGCAGAACTCCTCTGGTAATGTCGCACAAAAAGGTCAAGATTGTGTCAGGCCCAAAGTACTTGAGCAGCCTCCTGTCAAGCAAACACTAGATAGATCAAGTAAGTTAGACATTCGCACAAAAGCCATTTTGAAGCAGGAAGTTGGAAAGGGGAATAAGTGCCTTGATGAATCATCACCAAAGTGTGTCACAACTCAGTCTGAAAAGACAAGTCCCAAGCCAAATCCCGAGAGCGGCATTGACAACAGCAGTTATGTCTCAAAGGCTCGTCTGGTCTTTCTCGGTGTCCAGAATAAGGGCAGGGGAGACAATGTTAGGCCAACTAAGAGTGGTTCAAAGGACATTGAGCTGTGCAAAGAAACAGTGGCCAATAATGGTACTACACACCAAAGAGTCACCAGCCGGTCTGACCCCATCAAGGACCAGACTTCCCAAAGCAAAACCTCTGACAATGTCAACAGAGTCCAGGGACACCATGTGCAAACCGACCTAAATGCCAAGAGAGCTGAATCCCTTGAAGGAAGACAGGAGAGTGCTAGGCTTTCATGTGATGAAGCAGCTACCACTGCACGTGCACCATCACTAGTAGGTGCTTGCTCTCCAGGATGGAAGTCAGATAGCCAAGACAGAAGTGTGAAGGACAGCGAGTGTGTTGGGTCATCAGTGGAGAGAAGTCCTGTTGACACATGCCTTAATACTCCTGGACAGTATGAGTCGGAACGTAATGTGGCTAGGGAACAGAAAAGAGAAGAAACATATTCCCGTGTACCCTCTCCATTGCCGCTCAGCAGTGCGACAGATGGAATAATGCGTGAAGAAAGTGTTCGGGCGGAAAGTGCAGATGCAGACGTGTTTCTTGAAAAAGTGGAAGAACGTGCGCAGAGCAATCGCTTGTCTTGTCGTGACAGTGGAATAGGAGATGATGTGTCCCTGAGTGATGTAAGACTTTGTGTCAGTCAGGACATTATTGTTGAGGATAAGACTGAAGATTCCCATCAGATCTCTCACTCAGAATCAGAGGATTTGACGAATCAAAGGGTTTCTTGTGTTGAGGATTCCAAGGAGAGGAGTGACCATGTAGGGACAGAATGCAATATTTCTCCAGAGCAAGGAAACAACTCACCTGCCAAATTGAAGGAGGCTCCTGAAGCTGTCAAGGACAGGCCTGTGTCAGATGCCACCCTCCAGACAGATGAGGAGCCCTTGCTTGGGGCCTGTGCAATGTTTGGACTCACTGATGACTCAGCCACTTTGGCAATCAAGGAGCCAGAGGTCACTCTTGATGCCCTGGCATTGAGGCTCTCAGAGGAAAGCCCCTGCAAGCGGACTGATGCTGAGTCTCCAGGTGGTGAAGCAAAGCAGGAGACTGATCCAGCACAGCGCTCTTTCATGTCCTCTGCCTTTTTCATCAGGAAACCAGACACTCGCTTCAAATCTGAACATTGCCTTTACGTTCTTGACGGTGAAGTGCGGGCAGAAAAACCTTGTAAACAGGTGTACCTCTCTGGTGCCAATATTCATCTAGCCAAGGATCAGAAATTTGTGTCCTCTTTGGATGTTAACCCACCATTGGATCAGAGCAAGGAGATACAAAGCTTGGACGAGGTCGATGTGCCAGTAGAAGAAACTTGCCCAAAAAAGGGGAACAGGCGATCGAGAGAGCTGAAGCCGCGCCGCCTCTTGAATCCCCTGAAGGTTGGCACCCTGAGGTATCTCATAAGCCAGAGCCCGTTGGTCCTGTGTGAGCCATCGGACAGTGATTACGAGGAGTCAGACAGTGAATCAGACGAACCGTACGTGGCCAGCAATGAGAACATATTTGCTGTCATGCCTGTTGACATAGTGGCTAAGATCTTTAAATATCTTGACACTCGTGATCTTGCACACCTGAAGTGCACCTGCAAGGACTTTGAGTGGCTGATCAACACCTTCAACATCAAAGGCCAGGACTCCAAGTGGGTGGAGATGGATTCATATCGCAACGACCCGTGCATGCAGTGCGGGAAGATCCGTGACCCATGGGGGGATGTCTCCCTTTGCTGCTGGCACCCCAAAATCTACTACCGCAATGGTCACATCGGACGACGCTACTGGACTTGCTGCCTCAACACGGACGAGGATGCTGTAGGATGCATGATTGGTCTCCATGACAACAACTGGACGACATCCAATGTCACCATGAAGAGCATCCCAAAGCCCTGGCGCAGCCGCATGTGGCACCTCTGCTCCCGCAAGGACGTCTGCTGGCCAGATCTCTGAGGTATTGCCGGCAGAATGTAGGAGTTCGCATGCCCCCATACAAAGAATGCATCTCGCAACGGAACTTGGTGATGTCAGCCCTTTCAATAAAACAAGACAAAAAAAAAATACATGAAGTGCCAACTCTCAGGAAGATGATGTAGCCATTGCAATTTTGCCATTCATGTCAGATAACTATCGTGTAAGTGACCTGAAATTTTGAATGTTTGCTGTGTGCAGAGGAGGAGATCTCTGTCTTCTAGCATCTAGAGATGTGTATCTCTGTTTAAGCTGTGTACCATGATCTTTGTTGATGAAACTTACAAGATGGAGTTGTTTGCTTGTTTCAAATTTTATGATCATTTCTTCTTCACTTTCCTCCAATGTTTGCATCATTTGATGCTTTCACTTTTCCAGAATGATTTACCACGTTGCCTTTACTTACTAACTGTTCACTCTGAATGTTGGTCTGTTGATTTATCTGTTACCATGACACATGTACATGCCACTCAGTAGTTCATTGAACAACTACATCTTTAGGGAGTAGTGTGCTACTGTTGGCAAAAAGTGTTAGTTTTGGGTGTCCTCCTAAGTCATGTTCAAACCTTCTAAATACCAAATTGGGGACATCTGTAGCAGGTAAAGAGGATTGTGTAATATCGCTTTGTTTTGTTCTTGTTGTCATGTGAAGGTTGTTTTACATGATTTTTGTGGGTCTTTTTTGTATACATAATGTTGTAAAGGGATAACATCATTGAGAACATAGTATGGTATCTGCAAGTTAATCACTTTATTTTTTTTTTTTTTCAGAGCTTTGCACTACTGCCACTAAGGAAGGCAAATCTTATTTTGACTATTCAAAGATGATTTTGCAGGAGAAATTCTGGAGTGCCATGTTGTGATATCGTTTGGAAGGTGATTTAAAAAAAGAATAGTTACAGATATAGCTATGTAAGAAGTTAGCAGCCAGATTGTCAGTCATCAATTCACTGCCCCGTTGCGCCAGCCTCAAGGCTTTTCTGATGAAGGGATAAGTTAACTGTTACTAGGCAACAAAAGAGTAAAGAGTGTGGAATTCAACAAAGTGGATCATTGTTTTGGCAAGCAAGCAGGATTTTTCTTAACTTTGTTTTCCTCAGTAAAGGGACATGCATTTACCAGCATTTATATCTCATTGTCTTTGTTGAGAGATGTCTTTAGTTTGTGCACTGGATTAAAAAAACAAAGAGGGTAAACAGTGAGAAGAATTTTGCTTTTGATATACCTATTACACCCTTCTTCGTTTCTTTTGCTTTTTTCAAAGACTTTTACCATTGTGCAAATGTATGACCACAAGTAGTGCACAATAGTTACAAAATAATTGACTCCCTGGAGGGCTAGATACCAAATGGGATCTAGGATGCATGATACTCATCACCATGAAAAAAATGTGTGTGTGTGGGGGGGGGGGGGGGGGGAGTAGATAATGGACCACCACTCTAAATTTCTGTGAGACCACATGAAGCTGACGTTGCCACTACACATACGTGTATGTACAGTAGTCTGCCTGGTCCTGAACATTCCTGTTGTTTAACCTCCTTTCTGCAGCTGCCCACTTGCTGACCAAACCTTTGGGACCAATCCTTAATTGTGATCATTTCATGCTGCGACACCCTCAATATACATATGGCACATACTGTGCATACATGTATGAATATTTTGTGCATGGTTGCAGTGCTAATTTGAAATACTGTTGCTCCCCCTCTCGACTTGCCCAACCCCTCTTCCCATTTCACATTCGAAACTTGCACCTTTGAAAGCTTCTGCAACTTTGAACCGAATCTGCCATCGCTGCGTAGACGTTAGAATTGATGGAAATTTAACTGACAAGTAGCTCTTGGAAAAGGCAATTGTCTTCTCTGCTCACTCTCTGGTTTTGGTGGTCTGTGAGCCTCCAAACTCTGCACTTAACGTCATTGGTACAAATTGTACTTACCACCCAGAAATTTATGTTTGAGTATGATTAGGGAAAGCATCTGCATTTGGCATGTCACCCAGTGATATTTTCTTCTTCTTTTTGTGATTATTAGTTTTATGTATGTCTGGTTTGCAAGATATTTGGAAAGAAGTTGGGGAGCTGCAAGTACTCCCACACACCTGTTGGTGGAAGCTCCAAAATTTGCAGAGAAACATTTGAAGAATACAAAACTGTGGGTAGTTTTCCACCCTTACACTTGGACAAAGCTTAAGTCGTTGTCCTCAATAAATGCTTTCTCTGTCCCTCTTTCAGCCACTGTATTTTCCTGTCTCTCTGTTTGTGTTGTGTGTGTGTATTTGTATGTATTGTCCTGTCTGTATCTGTGTCTGTTTCTGTCATTCTGCATGTCTTTCCCACCATTGAATCTTTGCCCTATAACACGTAGGGGTAAAAATATGTCCGTAATTATCATCCACTTCGCCAAGTTGCATCGTCATCTTCTTTCTCATGGTGTAATGTAGATCTCTAAATCTTGTGACCAAACCACTGCCATAATTGCGTAAAGTCTGTTCAGCCCTACCTCATGAGATATTAGTAATTCACCCCCCCCCCCCCGAATGACTGGAAACTTTTTCCTCCCCCCCCCCTCACATTTCGATATTGATATGGCATTTACCTCTTTGTTACTACTGACAGTCTGTTGGCACACAGCGTCTATGGCATCTTGAGTTGGTGGTGCTAGAAGGGTTAACTTGCAATGTATTTTCTCAGTGGGTTGTACCTGTCAGTTTCTAGGTGATTTTGCATTCCTCATTCTCAGAGACAGGACAATTGAATCTTAGCTTACCTTTAGTCTTTTTCAAGACTCTTGATTCTTTAGATTTCTAAGATTCACGACAGATGGTCGGAAGATTTAAAGGGGGATGCTTTGTTCAAGTGTAGCGTGAAGATAGTTACAAAAGCATAGTTTCTGTGAGATTAATGTATTGGCCGATGATAAATTTCTGCTTTAAGATGGGAATTATTTTGTGGCAAGAAGCTAAACATTGAGAAATCTAGGCAGCTTTCCAAATGTTCACAGTTTGAATGACATCTTTTGCAAAACATGTCATGTCTAGTGATAATTAAACTTTCTCATTTGGCTCCATCATTCAGGAAGGATTAAGAGTGAAACTGCATTATCATGGGTCGTGAAAGTGGGCAAAAAACCTCTATGACAAAAATTTCTTAAATATCCGCAAAGAATAATCTTTGCTGTGGACGAGCCACTTTGCAAAATTAGTTTCTTTTGCCTCTACCAGCTTTTGGTGAGAAATAAGTGTCCTCATTGCTGCATCGTTCTTGCAGTACAGGACTGTTGTTATGGCTCTAGGGCATCACCATTTTGTCAGAAGCGAGGTTGATGATTTACCATGTTGGATCCATGTCACATTTTTGCCACTGGGTGTAACTGGTTTGTCGTCAGAAAGGATTTTCCAAACTCCTTACACTGGCTGTTGTGGTGACGGCTCAAAATCATGTGCCCATATTCTCAATGCAAACACCATTTGTTCCCCTCAAATCATTCCTAACCTTCTGCAATAGCAGTGTGCAGTTTTGAGATCTATGTAGTACATTCTACCTGTGATTTTTTTTGTTGTTGTCTAGATTGTCTCGCCATTTCATTTTTCCACCATGACATTGATATTGTCTGCAATGCTGTCCAAATACGGTGACTTTGAGTCAACAATAACCTTGAGTCTTAACCAGCGGCCTAGTGCGCCAAGTATTTGTTCATGGGGGGGGGGGGGGGGGGGGGGTGAAAGAAGTGAATTAAAACCAAACCAAAAACGAGAAAGAGTGGTGTGGGGGGGGGGGATGAAATCTGAAAAACATACTCGAGTTGTTTGTCCAATGCAGGTGACAAGGTTTGGCTAGAGTGAGAGAGAAAAAGAGAAATAGAAAAGGCTGCCCGGATACTCAATGTAAATTGAGACAGACACGTAGATGGGACTGCTTGTAGAGCTATCAGCTCACACCTATCACGACACTACATTGTGCACATATTCCACTCTCATCTTGCACAAGGCGCATGCTTGCATGATGGCTCTCTGGTGGGATAGGGTGGGGCAGGGGTGGAGAAGGGGGGTAGGGGGAGAACATGTTGGACACATATCCTGTTGTCATGGAAACCATGCAGATGTGCATGCTTAATGTTGTCAGGTTGGCACATGCCGATACACCTGTTTCACATCCCACCAGAGGTACAGTCAAAAAGACAATTGCCATGCTACTCAAGGCAAAACAACAAATGAGTGGAAATGACAGGTATGTCTTGACCTGATTCCCCCCCCCCCTTTGATTTTTGTCTAATATGTATTATGTTCCTCTTGTAGAGCGATAAGAAGATGGCAAAAAAAAACACAACACAATTCAAAATATATGACTTCTACCTCAAGGGGCCAATTTCATCCACCCCTCCCCATGAAAAAAGACCAAAGCACCAAAGCAGAGAAAATAACCAATGAATGTAACTGTGATCTTACGCGTTGCAGAATTATTGTATATCCTGTAATCGAGCATACTTTACATTGTAGCTACAAGCTCACCTTCCTGATACAAGTGAAATGCTTGCACTTGAATGGTGATTGCCTTTTTGCCACCATGAAGACTGTAACTCATTTAACATGTGATTATTCAAACAAGATGAGTTAATGTTTGGGGGGGGGGGGCGATGTTCAGAGACTAACACATGTGTTGAATACTCCAGGCAGACGTAGTAAATTTCTTGCCCTCAACTGTGCAGTTGAATGGGGCTAATATGGATGAAATATTTAAGCATATGCAGTTTATATGATCTTAGAATTGGTATATATATTTTTTTCTCTCCAGGAACTCTGTGTCTTTTGCAATAATATTCTCTTGTGATGTAATAACGCCCTGAACCGGAATCACCCTCTATCGTTTTTGCTGTCTCACAGAGGCGTCCTGCCATTAGCATATGGCCAAATACGGCCGTGTCGATTGTTTGAAACCTCCTATCAGTTTTATGGAAGCACAGCTATTAGTCACGGATCTCTGATGTTGCTTGCAGGCACTGTGGCTGGCAAATCCCCAGACCCACTTCACACTCGCAAGATAAGTCTCACACATCCCCACTAGTATTGATCCAGAGGAATTTGTCCAGAGGTGTGCATCATTTTATCGTCACCCTCTTGCGCATACTACCTAGATTAATTAAGCAGGCATCTTGCTCCGTGAACATAAGGAGACTCGTGGTAATTATACAAGAAATTTTTGGAACACTGGAGTCATCAATAAGCACTCACAAGCACTTTGTATTCAAACTGGTGCTGACTATCACTAGTAGGGTGTTGGGAGATTGCTACAAGTTGAAAGCGCTTCCCAGCATGATTTTTGTTTGTGTTCTAAAGACTCGGGCGCTGTGAATGCCCAGTTTTCCAGCTCTTATGCAATTTTCACACATGTGAAATGGGGTCTTGGTCGATGAGGATTAACAACATCCCAGGATCAGACTGTGTAAACATAATGCAACAAAATTTTGTTTTGTTTTGTTTTTGTTTTTTTGTTTTCTTGCAGAGATCACCAGCTTCCTGACTCCGTCCTCTCCTTCACATAGGTTATGCCATTGGAATCTCCATGTAATGGACTGTGTTTAAAAGAACGGTATAATTTTAAATGACCTGTGGATACTATATCTCATATCATCTTCTTGATACTTCTTCTTTGAAAAGGAGTATAACACGTACTGATCTGGAAAAAAAAAGAAAATCATGCAGTTTGACAATATTTACCCAAGCGTTTAATGTCCCCTTTTCTCTTTTCCATCATAGGAGAGTTTCGTAGTGTAATGTTTTTACATCTTACACTCAACCTAAGAACAGGAAATGTTTATCCAATGAGCAGAAAGCTTGTCCAGCCTTGTCCTGTATAGCAACAAACACAGCGGAATGCTTGATGGATCAAGATTTTTGGATTGTTTTTCAGATGAATGAAGTGCAAATCTAAATCGGATCATGCAATAGCTGCACAGAGATGTGAAGTCTCCCTGAAAAGCTAGATACCTCTTCATGTCCTGACAAGATAGAATCAATGTCTCCTTGATTCCGTGGTTCAGGGATTATTATTATTTTTTTTGCTCACAAGGCTGCTGGTTACTCACAAGTATTTCCCCACGATTGCTCTTTGGATGGTCTCAGATTTCTATATGTTGGAATGAAAGTAGCCCTGAAAGCACCTGCAAATCAAAAATCCATGGCCAAAGTTTCCCCGATTAGCCAGTGTAAGATTAGGTAATGAGCTGCAACTGTGTACCTAAAGGATAAACATGCCTAGTCTGGGTAGCTACCTTTGATAAGTGTCACATAACATGGCACGTGTAGCAATAGATACTTCTCTTGTTCATTGCATTTGAAAATGAAGCCTTTTTTTCTCTTCTTTCTCCCCTTGGCAGTTCTGCCAAATCCAATCCATACGAGGAAACCTTATCTCTTTTCGTGTGGCACATCGAGGTCAACAGGTAATGACGTCCATTCCGTATGGAGTGACACTGTGCAGGTCATGTGACCAGATGAAATCTGGACGAAAACGAAAGTTTGTCCATTCGCACCTTTGTCTCTTTCCCTCATTAAAGAGAATTTCTGTGAAGTGGGACAGAGTTTGTGGACATCCCCTGAATTTTACCTTGGATAGAGCTGGCTTGTTTTTGCCGATTGATTCAATATTTGTACGTGCAACTGTAGTGCAAAGCAAAGATGAGTTTATGTGACCCCAGGTGGCGACATTGCAACAAAGTCAAACACAAACCGGAAAAATCTCTGTGATTGGAACAAAAAAAAAAAAAAAAATCATATTGATCCATATTGTTGGTCCAGACCTGCAAAGAATTAAGTAGAGTTTCATTTCCCTGTGGAGCTGGATCAAAATTTCTCGGTTTGAGTTTCGCTGTCACCGCTGTTTAGTCGGTATGAATTATGATTGGTTTGCACTGTTGACCTTTAAACTTCTAAATGTTTTTGAAACATTTGACTCAAGTGCTCCCCTCCCCCCCCCCCCCCTTCTCCAATAAGGGCCTTTGTGATGTCCCCGGTTGTCAAATTTACAGCACAACTTCACCTTGTGACCCCATGTTTCCGTTATGACGTGAGAAGTGTGCAGTTGTGGTATGATCCAGGAGATTTATGGGCCCCGCCGCCTATATAGAGTGTATCGATAAGAGCACTTTGAATTGCGGTGGAGGGGCTGAAAGGAATGTTAATATTTGTTGGTGGTCGGAGCAAACATTGACAGGACTTGCTGCCATGATTTTCTTTTTTCTCTTATAGCAGGAAGCTACCCCTGTGCTGTGGGTCATGCCATGAGCTTACTCTGAAAACAACTGAGTGATACAATCCTTGCGCTTGAGATCGATTTCCTGCGCCATTCCATAGCCATCAAGCTCACAATAGGCAGCCAAGAAGAAATGAAACAAAATAAAACAAAGAAAAATGTGATTGTATCGCAGGTGCCTTTGTGGCCATGGGTTGGTGTTCACAGGTGTTAGCCGTAAACTTTTGACAGCCTGGATGAAACCAGAAGTGGTGTATACTGTGTCAAACAGAACTGGAAAGAGGGCAAAAAAATATGGCCTATAATGTAAAGTTGACAGGTTGAGAATAAAGGTGTCTTCAAGAAGAAAATGAGAAAAACAATCACAGCAAGTTTAACTTCGCATGAAGCAAAACTCGAGCATAGTTGAACTTGCGCTTGAAAATGAAAGGGAACATGAGCGAAATGTTTTACACAGAATTTCAATGAGCCATGCGTTACACCCAGTGACTTCAATGCAATGCACGTAATTACTAATTGTTTCAGACCATTTCACAGGCAGAATGGCGTAAGTACCCTTTAGCAGGTACAAATGTATGTGACCCGCAACCAGGAAGCTAGAAATGGCTGATAACGGCGCGATAATGGCATTTACACTGTAGCTACTGACTTTAAATATCCCCTCTGCACATCCTCCACCGAGTTATGTAATGTGGATGGTCACTGTTTCCCATGCTTTTATATTACAGAGGATTTCCTTGGCAACCCCATGTTTTCCTATTACCATGTCTCTGTTATGTCTCAACAATAGAGCAGTCAAATAGGGTATTTGAATTATATACAAACTTTTATAAAACAAGGGCTATTCCTGGTAGCTAGAAATACTACTCCGCACTTGACCAACACGGCAGCACATTATTGGATGCAAACCAGATTCCACACTCAAAAATTTATATTAAAGGGACATTCCAGACGATTTTCATAATTTCACATCATGTAGTACATAAATCAACAACTCCATGTATAGATTTGTGGAATTTATTGTGGTTTTTGAGCAGAGAAACAATACTTTGAAAAACCTTAAACAAATTACACTGAACAAGGATGATGACATAGGAGGTTCACATATTTCAGAAATGTAGCAGTGTAATTCCATTAAAATACCACTTGCTTGCAAGTTCACCTGTGTATAATCTATGCATGCCTTCTTCTTTTGTTCTGCTTCCTTGAGCCCCAACTCATGCATTCTTATGGTGACTCTGCCATGTCATCATCCTTGTTCATGGCTATTTGTTCTAAATTTTGAAAATATTCTTACTCTTCATCCCAATTATCACAAATTCTGAAACTCTGTCCTCAGTATAACTAATTTATAGTTGTTCAATTATAAAAATCTGAAAATCATCCGGAGGTCTCCTTTAATAGTCCTATTGATATGTAAAACCAGTAAGCTTGTTACTAGCCTTAAAAGGAACCAACCAGCAATACAAGAAAAAAAAAAAATAAAACAAAGAACAAAAACGAAACAATATCCTCAAATTTGCATATGTTAAACTTAAAGGCATAATTTACCATTTGCAGATGAAAGCACTAGTGCTTTAAAATATTTCTAAAATGTGAGTTAGGGATAGAAACAACCACTGTCAAAATTTGAATCCGTATAATCGATGTTAAGTGTTGTTAAATACACAAAATGTAAACAATAGTTATAATAAAAATGTTTCCAGACTAAACCGTATACAGTTACGGTTTACTGAGAAAAACCCTGATATCTCCTTATATTTTAGGTTTTATTGCAAATATTTCATATGGTAGGATGTTTTATGATACAACAGACCTACACATATGCATCAAATGTGATATCTTGAACATTTTTGAAATCACTGCTCCCAAAGGTAAACTGGGCCTTTAAAGTAAATGAGCCTTTCCATTTTTCTTTTTGTCTGTATTCAGCTGGTGGAAAGATAAAACTGTTTACAGCTGTGTTCATTGTGTTTACAAATTTTCTAATTTGTTCAAAACTCATGGCTATTGTTCCCATGAGGACAGAGTTATTGATCTTTTCCATTCATATTTCTCCTGCACCTGTGAGCAAGCACCAGACAATAGCTTTCTGGTTGCCATGGGCAACCTCTGTATAAATAAAGGTGCAAAGGTATGCATAAAATTTGCATAAATTAGTAAACTGATGAGAGTACATTCCACAATGTGATTGAATGACACAAGGAGAGAGAGGCGAAGAGAGAACGATCTATGGTTTCAATATATTGTTATAAAGCTGGTCTGAGAAATTGATCTGTGATTGAGAAGGTAAATGTAATAGGGTCATGGAATGCCTGTAGTTCATGGCATGGGAGGAATGCAAATATTGCAGGCTACCTGAGCCATGATGTTGCTATGTTTTTTTTTTTCTCTCTCTCTCTCTCTTGCACGCGGGCCAATAGTAATCTCGTTTAGAGAGACAAAGTCGGCATTGTTGATGCCAAGTCTGTGGAATGTCTAGTCATATTACGCGCATGACGTGTCACCCGGACGCCACCAGAGTATGATGTCATAACATAGTGATAGTGAATGTCTTTTGATCCATAAATATTTTTTTTCCCCCATTGCAAATATTCAAGCAATAATGCATGTTGTGTATGTTTTTATCCTGACTTGGTTTCTCTGGGTAGAACTGATCATGCATACGTTAGAGTGTACAAGGTTCAGCAAACCACACGTAAACACTTGGCAAGCCTTGTAGTTGTCATGGAAACTTGTGTGAAAAAAATTAGCTGAATTTGAGAAAGTGTATAAGATCTTTGTCATGCATCATGCATTTAACTCATATAATGGCAGGAAATTGCACTAGTGTGTGGAAATGAATATATATATTTAGACATGGAATTGTTGAGTCTGCTCAATTCATCTCCCCTTGTTGATGACTCAGGAAAACAAACAAACAAAAATGCAAATACAAGAATACACAAGGATAAATTTAGTCTGGAAAGATAGATTATGTTGTTTTCAACAGTTAAAGGTTTTTGTTCATAACCTGCAGCATTTACAAAAGATGAATAAAAATGGCTGACCTGGCTGAGAGAACACCAGCACAATTGCGTTGGTTTACCAGGGCAGCCCCGGACAGACGTGACCGCTGAAGGCCGCTGCAAAAATGACAGGAAATTGACCAGAACTCGTGGGCTTCTTCTGGTGCAATTTATGGCCCTTTTCCTGCGCTGAGGAAAAATTACCAGCAGAATATGGTTCCTTAAGAGCGTTTGACCCACACAACAAAAAATGTATTGCAGATTTCTATACGTGCATTTGCCATGCCATTAGCCTATTGCTCCAAACAGTATGGTGCAATCAAGTACAATGTGTATGCTCTGTCATTGCAAACCACATATTGTTTAGAGGTAGGTTGTATTAATACTATCTTTTTTAGTTTGTTTGCTTACTTTGAATACTGTTCTAATTGTGTACAATGCATCATGTTTTTGCAGGGATCACTAAGTGAGCAAGAGGAAGGTAACGGGAAATGAAATTTGATTTTGCCTTTTTTTTTCTGTCAAAATGTGCTTACTGCGTCAAATAGCTGTGAGTCACGTCATATCCAGTGCACATGACAAGCTAATGTGTTTGGAGCCAAAAATATGACCAAATAGAGCAAATGCACCATGTAACTAATTAAAACTTCATAACATGCCGCACAAACTTTCTTCAAAAAGGCTTTGCCTGAAAAATATTCCCCCGATAATTTGTTTTGGGTTTTGGGTTTAGGGATGTGGTTTTAAAGAAAAATAGATGGTAAAGGACATAGGTCAAGACATAATTGCTGTCATCATATCATGTGATGTACATGTATAAGCAAACACTGCCGCCAATGTCAAAGACACTAGAGCTGCCAGTGAGTATGTTTTTTAGATAGTACAAAATTGTACTTGTGCATACAGTGTTTTTCTCACTGAAAATACATAGGAAACATATACAGGTATTTTTGTAAATGATTTTTTTTCTTTTTAATTTGATGAAGCATGTTTATTAGGTGTATTTTTTGCCATTGCTATTAAATTTTTTTTTTCTTCAGTTTTCTTTTCTTTTTTCTTTTTATTTCATTATTATTATTATTATTTTATTATTATTATTATTTTTTTTTTTTTTTTTTTTTTTTGGGGGGGGGGGGATAATGAGGGATACAATGTAGTGTGTCATTTGATCTGTAGAGGTTAGCAGCCATTAGACACAGAGTCTGTTTACAACATACAATGTAGCATGATGGATAAAGATTGGACTTGTTTGTTGTGTGTTGTAACAAATAGGCTGTCCTGTCTTGGAAATGACAATGGCAATACCTGTGGGTTCCCTATGCAGCATGTCTGTAATGAGTACAACATGTCTGTGACATCAGATGAAGCAATTAGATTAGCTGCCAGGGTGCTGGAACCGTTGTTGTCAATGTGAGAAATCATGAGAAACGTTGAGAAAAAGCAGGCCTTTCTTTTTTTTCTTTCTGTAAAATCTGAGAAGACCTTGTTCGTAAAATTGTCATGGAATATGTATTAATATTGTATTACTGACTAGGTACAGTGTAACCTCCCTAAGAGCAAATTTTTGATACTTGAACTCTGACTTACAAATTTTTTTTTATTTTTTATTTTATTTTTGTAATGGGGGTGGCAACAACCAAAAAGTATTATCATGATAGTCCCAGGTGTTCAAATCTGTGTAGATGTTTATAGTTTTTTTCAGTGTTTTACAGTACAGCTATACCTTGAATATTGTTAGCTTTCAACTGAGATCACATTTAAGTTTGGAAAATCCTAGAGGTGTGTGGATTGAGAGACCTGGGAAAAGTTGTGACCAAGACAAAAAAACAACAGATCCCACTAGCCATGCTGGAATGGCATGGAGTGAATGCAGGGAGGCTGCCTTTTGTGCTAAACCTTTATACGTTCAGAGGAACACTTCTACGAGTTAAAGGGTTAAAATGCGTCCTAGGTTTGGAATTTGCCATTGCTGATCATTTCCAAGACTGATGTGCCTGTCTGCTATGTAATAGTTTTGTTTTTAATATCTCATTATCCCATCATTGTGTGTGCCACAGTAGAATTAAACCCTATTTTGCACCATTGGATATCAGTGGCATTTTGAGATTGTGTCCCTCTGGGGTTAATTTTCACATCTTGGCCAAATGTGGCTTGCTTAGATTCCATTGGGGTTGTACACATGTACTTCATCACCCATGGGGTGACACATGTTGCCATCTTACTATAAACAGAAATGCCAGAAAAGGTCATATTTTTTTTTCTTTCTCTCTCTCTCACTCTCTCTGCGTAATTACTCGACCCCCAGAAGCACCTCATTATTACAGCAGGCTTGATAAAAAAAAGCTCCATGGGTTCACTTTAAACATATTGCAGTCAAAGCAAGTTAAAGTCTGCTCAATCTTGAAACCTATTTTAAATCTGGGATCATTGTAACAATCTTACTCCTTTTAATATGGAGAAGGGAACAACTTGGAATATGACAGATATTGGGGGGGGGGGGGGTATCTGATTGTATCTTTTGAGTATGTGCATACAACAACAAAAAAAAAATCTGATTGTAGCTTTGTTTGGAGAGGTGATTTAAAACTCATCTCCATGCCTCGCAAGAATTATGACCAGGAAAAAAGAAGAATTGAAAGAGGATGCAAATTTTGATTGAACACAAGGTTGTGGGGTAAGGTGATGCAGAGATTGAGGTGGAGATTTTGCAACCGTTTCTGCTTTTAGCAGAGTTTGCTCTACCTTCTTTTCTTGTTCGCGAGAGTTTGGCGTTAATTTATGGTTCCTCTGCGTATGATGTCCTTATAAGGCGAGTGCCTACCCCCTTCCCTCCCCCCTCCCCAACTTCCCAGTTCTAGGGAGGCGCGTTTCAGCCCATGCCACACTAGGCCTGATGGTAGATCGCTGCATACCACGTAGGAGAAATGGATGAAAGCGCGATGGTTGCCCCGGCAACAGATTAAGACCCTAATCTCACATCCTGATTTAATTGGCAGAATCTTGAGTGAAAATTGAGGCCGATTTTGCGATTTTCCTGTTTTTATGCAGGGAACGGTGCCTTTTTTCCCCCCTCCTTCTTCTTCTTTGATGCACATCGTACTTCAGAAGTCAAATTTTGGAAGTGCAGTAGACACTTACAAAGGTCTTCATTTTTCGCCCCTCTCGCCCCTTTCACTCTCCCACTCTCTCTCTCTCTCTATTGCTCTCCATCTCTTTTTCTTTCTCTTTCTTTCCGTCTACTTGTAGTTCTCTGTGTATTTTGTGCTGTGCTATGATTAAACAAATTAAAAAAAAATTCTACAAATAGAAGTTAGGTTAGTGACATTGTGTTAGTATTGTTGGGACCTCCCCCCCCCCCCCACTAAAAAAGAAAGTTAAGGAAATAGTACACTCATCCTATTAAAAAGATATTTCATGACCTCTATAGGTAATGCAGCTTTCGTGATGATGGTGATGTTATCAACATTATTATGATTCTTGATTTTTTTTTCTTGATTAGATTTTTTTGTCTCTTGGGAAATACATGTATTCCACTGGGAGTCTAATTTCATTCCCCATACATTCGTATCTTGAGAGAATCTTGTCGAATTAACGACAATTCTCCATCTTAAACCGAGAAAACCTGACCAGAACCGACCTCGGATGACCCTAGTAGACATATATGTAATTAAAATCATTGCTGTCACATTGTATTGCAGTGTTAAAGAACCATATCGGCAAAGTCACTATCTCGCATTCATACGAGCACTGTGATGTGCCAATTGTCTTGAGCTTGCTTCTGTTGAAGTGGCCCTACCCGTAGGGGGCATCCCCTTGTTAGGCCACGGAGATACCAATTTGTAGTCAATGTGTGATGCGAGTGGCTCTGGGCACTGCTCCCCCAAATGTGATTCTATTAGTTGTCTCTATCGTGACAGACCAAGGTTCATTCTATTCCCCTATTGTTTCCACTGATGCGAGGTTCCAGGCACTCTTCTGAAGACGTTCCATCAAAGAGAACCGTCTATTTGCATGTGCCTAGTGACTCCAGGGTCATTGTCCCAGCTTTTGATGGGAGAGGCCGTTTAACTTTGACTTTTAATTCTTTGTTGCCCCCCCCCCCCCCCCCCCCCAATCTATCTCTCTGTGTGTCTGTCTGGCTCAAGTTTACTATGGTATCAAATTTACCATCTGCTACAGTGGTTGCTTCTGGAATGCAATTACCAATGAATGGTCAACTGGTTTTGATTACTCTTAACCTGTCTGTGAGAGAGTTCAATTTTATCCCGTGCACTATTGACATGTAGATAAGCCGAGGGCGAGCGTTCGACCGCTTTTCACAAACAACCTTTTCGGGGGTAACAGATTGTTTGTGACTCAGAGGTAGACGTTTAAATGGCAGTCGCACTATTTAAGCTTTTTCAAATTAATCTCACCCCCCCCCCCCCTCCATTTGTGGATCACTAGCTTTCATGGTTGTGATCCTGCTCATGACAGACTGGAGAATAAGAGAGGAAAAAAGAATGGAAGTTGCCACATGTTTTACCCCTCTCAGTCCCGAAGCCAACATGTGTATGCACAATGTCAGTTAGCATTTTAAGATGGTTATCTGTTAGGGATTAAACATGTCATCATTCTGTCATCCATCCATTCATTCACCTGTTACTGTTTAGTTTTGATCTTTCAATCACGTCCTGTCCTTATATAACTGTGACTCCAATCAGGTTCCTTGTCTTGCTTCTGCAGAGTTCCTTGTCGCCCCAAGATGCGATATTGATTCCTGCGCTGTTGTTCAAGGCTGTGCTGTTGTGTGGATGAGGGATAGGGTAGTGATCATATGATACCCTCATGAGACCAAAGGGTTACGGTTGGGGGAGGGGTGGGGGCGCTGTCTGACAATTCCCTTTTTCGGCGTGCCGAAAATGAATGGGTCATTCGTTTCTTTTCATCCGTGGGGAGAAGTTCACACCCGAGGTTTCATGGAACCCATTGAATCATTTTTTTTTTTTTGAACACAGTAACAAGTTCTCACCCCGTGATTTCTCTCCTCTGTTCTGCTACATATGTTTCTTTCTCGCACAATGCTAAAACCGGCAGGCGTGTACCTAAGGGCTTATTGTCCCCCTGTGACATGACGTGTGCGTTGAACCGCAGACTGATACATTACGTGGGGATTAAACTAAAATACCCCCGCCAGCTGTTGTGTGCCATGGTGGCTGTTGAAAAGCAGGCACTAAAATATGGAAACAGATTACTACTATACACATCAGGTTGAACAGATTGCATTGACTTGCTGTGAAGTGTCTGTGTACTGACTAAAGGGGATTTGTAGAAAAGATCTACAGGTTCTCAATTGGTAGACTTTGATTACCCTCACTCTTTTTATGCCGTTTTTACTTTACTTTACAGTTACACCTTTGATTATAGAGTGGGTGCATTTTGAACTGAGGAGGCACAGTTTATTGTTTTGCATTTATGCATGTGATAGTGCACCTCTCTTTCAAATTTGTGGGGTTTTCACAGAAATTTGGAATCATGAAAGGAGGTAAGAGAGGTAATAAAGATGCAGATAAAAATGTGCCCAAATATGTAAAAAAAAAGTGTTTCCTTGTAGTTGCTTTGTACCAATCTACCCTTTTCTTCCCCTTATCAATTGAGAAATGAGCAAAGAAAATGGGATTAACCAGGATTATATTTGTACACGGGGCAACCAAATTACTCCTGTCAGCTTTTCTTTGCTTGCATTTCCCTTTTTTTCCTTTGTTTGCATTTTCTCCCGTCTGAGCAGAGATTGGAGGGGAGATGGGTGTGGTTAGGGGTGGGGATGGGGGCGTGGTTCTCTTCACCCCTTGTATGATCTTGCCCCCTCCAGTCCCTACCCCCACCCCTCCCCCCCCCCCCCTTTTCCCTACAGCTACCGCTGCTGTTCACAGGAAGTGACCCCGATGTAAACTTTGCCTAATATGGCCTCTTGTCGACACAAGGCAAACACACATGCCCAAATCTCCCCTGGTTTCCTCCAGTTTGGAGAGCTGGGGCCTCTGCTCCACGGTATACCTTTGGGCTAGTCTCATTCTTTGGAGACCCCCTATTTCTCTCTTTTTTGGGGGGGCGGGGGGAGGGGAGGAAGAAAAGGAACACACCAATGATGATGACCTTGTTTGTTTTTTTTTCAGGGGTTGGGAAATTAGAAATGAGGAAGAAGATAAAGAAAGACATCTCTACAAGAGTAGTTTTGTTGGAAAAGAGTTACAAATACTGTTGTCCCAGACCTAGCTCACTGTGAAAAGTTGGTATTTATATATAAAAAAAAAAAAAAAATGCTTGACCAAAACAATCAACTCCAGTTTAATTTGACTGTATGCTTACTGATGTCGGAATCCAGGAGTTGCAACTGCTGATTCAGCGGCTAACGTTAGAGATGGTTTGGCTAAATTATGTCTACTTCCTACAATTTCACGTCGCACTTGTGCACGTGTGTTCTCTCTCAAATGAGGGCTCACCTTCATGACCAGCCCAAAGCTTGCCAATGCCTTCCCTGACCTAGCAAGAAATACTGATGAATACAGTTACTTCAATCTTTCTAGACGAAATGCTACTACTTAATAAACCATAAGATAAAAGTCCTCTCTTGCCCCATCAATTCCGTGGTAATTCAGTTGCACAACACAATATTAACTGTATTTATAGTTTATCATGTCAGACACGTAATGCAGCTACCATGGCTTGCCGTGCCTATGGAGACTGAACGAGGAGACTACTCGACAAGTTCAGCAGTTGGTTTCGCTTGACTGTGCAAAATAATCATTTGAGAACAATTTCGACATTCAGACAAGAGTTGATGTGTCCAAAGTGTGTTTTTGGAATCAGAAGGGAGATCGTAATTTTGTTCATTTCCAGAGAAGTGTCACCCAAGGTAATTTGTTATGCTACACAGAAAAGCTGCTGTTATCCATGCGTTAATTGTGTTGCTATCTACGGTACTCTAGCCATTTTCAAGCATTTGGGGGGGGGGGGTTGAACTGCTCCGTTGGAAGAATGTAAAAAAGAGATGTGCAAAATGTCTGACTTTGGTCCTGAAGGTAATACTGACTGCAACAGGGCAGTGATTTGCAGTGACCGTTGAGAGTGTATTTTTCACTTTGTCAGTTTAGAGTTGGAAGGCCATTAATTGAGTATGTACAAGTTTGGTGTATCTGGTAGTTAACAACCTTCTGCTCCTAACATGCAACATGGGGACTTTGCTGTCTTCAGAGTGCTTCCACAGCATACAAATTTATTTTCAATATAAAGATGCAAAACAAAACAAATGAAGCACATCCTGCATAGTCTCCTTGTATATTAAACAGTCAGCATTGATAAGCCACTTTGTATAATCACATTAATCCTCTGTGGACAGTGTATGTACATTGTGCTAACGTCAGAACTCACATTGTATGTATAGAGCTGCGCTGTTCTGCCGATTTGTTATCTCATGTGATTCTTCCAAGCAGGACCGATGACGTCAGGGGCAGACTAAAATATCCACTCCAAGCATTTTTGAAAACTACAGTGAGGGGCTTGTTAATGCTGATTTAAAAAAAAAAAAACAAAAAAAAAACGTTGAGTTTTCCCACAGAATTATCAATTTTGCTTCATGTTTAAAAAGAAAATCTCTCAGTAGCCCATTAATAACATTTAGAACAATGATGGCACAGGATACACCAATGTATAGCATCTGAAAAAAGGAAAGAAAAGAGGCATGTCATGCAGTTATCTAAATTAGAAGCCACTTCAGCCTTTGCTTCATGTACAGATATTCACAAGGTTCTATGGGGCAGCATCTCTTTCCAAGATGTCTGCTGCCCTCATTTGCCTAAAGACAGACAGCCTATCTGTATTGAGTTACAATGTTGGAGAGCCCCTCTTACAGTTTATGCAGTTGCCTAACCGAAACATGGTACTTTTTATTTCTGTTCATGAGTATTACTATTTGTTGTCTGTAGGCAAACTTTGATGCTATTATTTGTTGATTCATGAGCACAAGAGATTTACATGCATAAAATGATTTGTGTTGTATGCCATTGCTAGGATGATGTGTATAATGTTTTATTAGTCTGTGCAACATAATGAAACTTGATATCAACATATCAAGTTTTTAAGTCACAAGTATACACTGTGTTCAGTAGGAAGACAAATAATCATATTCAGAGTAGAAAGGGGTGGAGTTTGTTGTTGTACATGTTAACCTTAACATGACAGGCTCAAAGATCTCAGAGTGAGGAGGGCACATTTAGTGAGTGACGCAACAATTGCAACCGGAAACACAACTGTATACCAGCATGTCTTTGTGTTTTGTATCCATTTCTAGTCTTTACGAAAGTATGAATAATTTTGATAGTGCTCTAAGCAACTTTGTGTTTGAAAAGGAGAAGAAAAATTATCATATTTCATTTCCATCCATCAACCTGAGATTGGTGTGAAGTTTTGTTACTTTTGCAAGATATCTGTGAAATCTCTGTCACACGTTTCCACGCGACATTACTCTACTCTGCCTTAATTCATGTTTAATTCCATGTGCAACTTGTTGTACGAGATTGCAACTTAACTCACAGGCATCATTGTCTTAAATTGTCCCTGCACGGTTTTCAATAGTCTGTACATGCCAAAAGCTATGTTTAATTGTCAATGAGACTTTGGTCACTTCGTAATAGCGAAAATAGAAGTTGTGTGAGAAGTTGTGCAAGTAAACATGCATCACCTGCCCACTCATCTCTGGCAAATTTAAACCCATTGTGTTAAATGTAGAAGGCAAGCAACTGATGGAATGGGTGAGATTCCTCATGGATCCTGATGATTTACACTGCCATTTTGTCTGTATTATTAACAACTCCATATATCACTTGAGTTTGACACCAGTACCGGTACATGGAAATGCTCTGAATGTTGATAATATCACTGCTGGGTCAACAAAACATTGTACCTCACAAAATATTAAATGTTCAGGAGAGTGAGAGAAAAAACAACAACAACAAAAAAAAAAAACATGACAGGCAAGGCACTATAACAAATGGGATCGTCTTTCCTTTGACATGCGTTGATGGTTGCATTTTTGGGGTATTAAAGACAGCTACAATGTAGGATCTGGATACGTCATCACTTGACTATTAATCCTGAAAAGTGATATTCACCAAAATTTGGGATACAAGGTCTTGTCACCCCAGCGACGATATGTATTATCTCCAATCAGACACAATATGGTACAGCAATAGCATCCATTCAAGAATGCGATGCCCCTCCAGTCTTTGAGACGAATGAGGACTGTTTGTTTGTTTGTTTGTGTGTGTGTGTGTGTGTGTGAGTGTGTGTGTGTGTGTGTGTGTGATTTCAGTTCCCACTGCAAGGATAAAAGTTTTGTGGAAATTCAATGTGGTTCCAAACATCAAACAAACATGCAAACAGTCAGTAGAAATAAACAACTACTTACAGAGTAAAAGGTGTGAATGGTTGTTAATGGGGTGATTGCTGATAGTCATAGCTTTGACATTTTGGCTTTCTTGGCTAATTTGTGATGCCAAAAATATGAGTGTTCTGTGTGTATGTGTTTGTTATCTATAAGGTGGGTGAAGAATACATAGAGAATTTTCTGCCTGAAGTTTGTGAACATGGAATCTGCTCAAGAGAGGGAAAAGAGATTGTACTGGCTTTGTTCTCACAATTGTGACAGGCTAAAGAGCACAAAGAAATATCTAACAGTAATTTGAAGAAATGTGAAGTCTATGATTTGTTGAACTGTATGCTGTTTTTGCATTGCAAGGTGAAGATGCTTTGATTATGGGAAATATCTCTGTTTGATCTAGACACTTTCAGACACAATGTTTATGTCAAATAAATGTCTGACGTACGTTATCTGTTGTTTACTTGCTTGAGTAGAGTATGTGAAGGTTACAATATGTATATTACAAAGTTTATATTGCAATACCAGAGTTATATGATATTATATTAATCCGGTTCTTGTGGCATTTTGTCTGTGGAAGTTCATGTTTATATATTTCCGTTGTAAATATCCTAGCAGAGTGTTGAAAAAGAGATCGGTGAAATTTTTCTTTTTTGGTAAATCTATCATCACTCTTCTATAGGACAGATGAGATTAATTATTTTGCACATGTCATGTAACAAGGAGGTCATGCAGTGGTGATTGGATTATGTTATTCTTGACTTGTTTACTTTTCTTAAATCTTGTAGTGTTACTGTTCCCTCTGTTTGTTTTTTTTGTGAAAATTCCTCCAGAAATATGAAAGATGATATGGAAGTTATTATGAGGAGAATTAATCCTTTGTGAAAAAATGAATAAATTTCCAGAATGGATGATTGCACATGATATGAAATTTTGCGTGAGTGTTTTGTCAGTTGTGTACATGGTTCCTATGATGTCTGTAATGAGTTCAAAATTGTGTCACATGTGTTATAAAGCACAGAAGAACGTAGCATAAATATTTCTTTGTGATTGCATGTATCCAAAAGTTAGCCATCTTATAACTGCTATTGCTACCACTGTATGTGTGGTCACTGGTGTCTGTTGCAGTGATTTTCGTGTTCGCAAATTTGTGAGTCTGGTGATATTTGTGTAATTAACGTCTCACAAACCTAGCAACTTTCATCTTAACGCAAATGTGCTGAATATTGTCGCCAAAATTGGAAATCAGTAATGTTTCTGCTGGAAAGGGACACTTATTTCTATTTTTATCACTATGGTTCTCGATGGCAACATCAACCACTCTTGAAATCTGTATTACAATTTGTGAAATATGACACTTGCAAAATGTGTGGTATATACAGTATTTCTTTGACCACATAGAATTTACTACTATTATATTATCATCACTACTACTATTTCAACTACTACTACTACTACTACTACTACTGCTACTACTACTGCTACTGCTACTACTACTGCTACTACTACTACTGCTACTACTACTACTGCTACTACTACTACTACTACTACTACTACTACTACTACTACTACTACTACTACTACTGCTACTACTACTACTACATGGTATTAAACTACCCATACTACTTAATTACCACAATCCACACAGTTTGTTTAAAGTAAAATGAAATTGTACAATTTATGTGGGGAGGGGGGGGGGGGGGTCAGAGATTGGAAAGATGATCAGAGATCAGAGATTGGAAAGATGAAACATACAATGTCCCAGCTCTACTGATGAGTGTTGGCGACTGCAGGGTGAAATTGTTTGCACAAGGAAGTATATGAAACACACCAGAGGAAATGTTGTGTCATATTACATCACAAACGACCAGTTTGAGAATTCCTGTCGCACGGCAGGCAGGGATTTTATCAGACGCTGGAAAACTCCAAACTACTTTTATTACATGTTTACACGCACCACACAGTTTACAAAAACAAAATTTACCTACATACGTGTACACTAAGATAGGAAAAGCAAGACCATCGAAGAAGGAAAAGTTTGATTGATATATAACACATGTAGGTGTCATATGTCTTTGAACATTATTTATGCGGTCTTAAATGTTATAGTTTGTGCATTATGATTTGTGTGCATATTTTGTCTGCTGTACTTGTATGTGTGTGTGTTCTAATGTATGTGTGCTATGCATGTGCTGTGTGATAGAGTTTAATAAATGTTGTGTGTGTGTATGTATATGTGTGTGTGTGTGTGTGTGTGTGTGTGTGTGTGTGTGTGTGTGTGTATGGGGGGGGGGCAGGGTTAGAATATGAGCCGAATTGAGCTTAGTGTAGATTACAGCTCAGTTGTCGACTTTGCTTCAGCATGGTAAGAGTACAGTGTTAAGTATACAGATACGCACTGCTTTTCGGGGCATGGAAGATATCACTGTCCCACCTGAGGGATCTCTTCTCCTTGCTATGACCCGAGGAGCTTGCTCCAAGGGTCATAGCAAGGAGTTGAGATCCCGAGGGACAAATGAATAGTATCAACAATTCAAATTAATGTTGGGCAGTTACAGTATCAACAATGCCCTGAATAAAAAAACGCAAATTATAACCCTAACCCTAATTTTTACTCTATCCCTATCACTTACAGGTATTTGCTGGGGGTAATTGTCTTGATGAGCTATTTTATATCCTGAATAAAATTAAAAGAAATTTTATTTGGGTTGATCCTGGTCATGCTCACATGGCCAGTTCACACATCAGATGATGCCATAGACATTTACATTGCAAAAACATCATAAATGGGTCACCTCTTGCACTATTGAAGCCAAGTGCTTTTAAAGGGATGGTACAGTATTGGTGGAGATGAGAATTGGGCTTTAACTTTTTGCGAGATACCAAGATAACACTTATGATATAGTACAGAGCATACCAATTTAAGAGGAATTCAAAATTTATTTGATGAAAATTGGGTTTGGAGTCACTGAAACATCCAAAAACAAAGTAAAACAAAGCAATTGTAATAAAGTGTGGGTCCCACACTTTATCAGAATCGCTCTTTTTTGGATATCTCAGCCATTTCAAACCAATTTTCATCAAATAAACATTGAATTCCTCATAGAATTACATGCTCTTTCATATTTCATAAGAGGTTTCTCATTATCTCACAAAAAAAAAAAAAAAATGTTGGAAACTTGAAATTAGGTCTCAACCAAAACTATATGATCCCGTAAGGCCGACAGTGCACTCCCATTATAACAAATTCCTTGGGACTGGCAAATTTTCTTTCGTTACATCGAAATGTTATTGTAGCCGAACGGTCGGCCCTATGTTGTACAAAGATGTAGATTATAACTAGGTGAATCTGAATTTTGATTTTGTTGTAACGAAAATTTGTTACGACCGTGTTTGTTTTAATGGGATGCGTTGTATTATGTACCATGATGAGGGCAGTTCAGTGCTTTGGGACCATTTGGCCCCATGGGGACAGATTTGGTACACAACTGTGAGGCTGAGGGCCGATTTTAACAAATCACAATGAATGAAGATTTATCAAATGACGTATACAATGTAGAATAGATGTTAGTCAGTATTGATAGACTCTTTTGATCACGAGCTGAGTGAATGACATAGCTCGACTGCATTAAATGATAATATTAAAAAGAAATAAAAAGAAAACTGATGGTGTACTGGTACATGTACTTTCGGTTCTAAATATTGAAGGTCCTCTTGATATATTTAGCGAGAATTTGACACAGAAATGCACTAATGGTGCAGAGGATGAAAAAATTCTTACCACACTGGTCTGAATCATGATCATCATCATCAAAATTGGACATTTTCTTACTCTACAGGCATGAGGGAAAAAGAAAATTGTAATGGCACCTGTTTCCTTTTACACTTTCATTTTCTCAATACAGTGTAGGCCTACATATTGTATATCTGCATATATATATATATATATATATATATATATGTATATATATATATTCTTTTTTTATTTTTTTTTCATTTTTGGTTTTTTGTCTGTATTCCCAGAAGGCTTTCCTGATGGCTAAATCTGACATCTTTTCGTGACTTTTCATTTTAGACACTGATTTCATTTTTTTTCTTCATTTTTTTCATTTTTTTTTTTTTTTTTTTTGGGGGGGGGGGGGGCTGTCATACATATGAAAAGAGTGGAGTGAGAAATGAAACACACACACACACACACATGCACACACGCACACACACACACATCAAAACACATCCAAACACAGACAGACACACACACACATCAAAACACATCCAAACACAGACAGACACTCAGACAGACAGACAGACAGACAGACACACACACACCAGAGTGCTCAAGAAAAGCAAAAAGTATTTCAAGAGGTACCGGTAATTCACAGTACGGTACGTTTTGCTACTAGAGTACACTGAGAACATTTTTGTGTGATTACATGAGTGGTTTTTCTTGGCATGCATGATTTAACAGTCAGTACCCTGTAGGCCTTTTCTGAAGCAAAGTCATGTTCCTTGTGCAGACACATTCCAAGGATGATCAGAAGGGAGGCTGCCACAGTTCTTACATCACAGTGGTTATTTCACATCTTCCATGGATACATGTATTTGCGTACTGTAAAAGTGGAAATTTCCACGGTATGGAATTTTTCACACATTTCACACGACCAGTAACTGGTGCGAATATAAAAGCACACGAATATTTTTGCTTGCTATATGTACCGCTGTGTAATGTCTTGATTCTGCGGAATTAAAAACACGCAAAATTCAGCTTACTTGGCAGAGTGCAAAAAATTACTTCCGCAAAAACATCAATTTTTTTTTTTACAGTAACCGGTACTTTAAATACAGGTAAATCAGTTTTCAATATATGAATCAATACCAGGTTACTGATCTCAGTAAACAACTTTACAACTGTAGGCCTATTCATATCTTGAGTTTGCATTTTCATCTGAAAAGGTTGTTCTTGACAACTTGGCACAACTTACCAAAGAAGCTTGCCTGGCATAGCAACAACTAATAAACATATTCACTGGATACCAAAGACTCAAAAGTATTCAATATAGCAACAGTAGTATACCAGGCAGGCCTGCTACAACATTCTGATCTGTGGATTTTTTTTTTTTTTTTTTTTTTTTTTAATGATGGTGATGGCCTTGCTAAGCCAGTTATTCAACTTGTCTGTTACACGAGAATAGATTTACCGATTGTGTTGGTAAACTAGTTCATGGAATAGCTCATTTCTGGATGCTTGGTGGGGGGGGGGGGGGGGGGGCAGAGAGTTGTACAAACATTCATATGTTTGAATAGTAACCTGGCCTACCAACTGCTGTCTAGTTTAATAGTGTATGAGGAGCCACAGGGTATGTATGGCACAGATTTGGCGTACTTCCCCTCACACGTTTTACGGTGCCATTGCGCAATGAACTCCGCACAATTTACAGGACATCCTTCTTTCCCCGAAAATGATGTGTAAAGCATGGTGTGACATGGCACAGTGACAAAAGTTTATTTATCTTCTTTTAATATTCTTTTGTCTGTGTCTCTTTTTTGCAACTTTCATAGGAATACATAGGGTGTCACCACTTTGGGCCCCCCAACCCCCACTTTTTTTGCACAAGCATGAGCATGGTAAGGCCTTTGTTTTTTGAGCTGACTCTTTTTTTCTTTTTTTTTTTTAATTTTTCCATTTTTCATTTTTTTTTTGCTTGTTAGCTGATCAATGAAACCCGGAAGTGACACCAAATGTATAAAGTGGCCCCCCTCTTCCACTTTTAAAAAAGTGGCGCTGGCCATGTACAGTGAGAAAGACCCCTGAGGTGTGAGTTTCACACCTAATGCATGAGACTTGGTACAGGTACAACTGTAGTTCTGTTAAAGACTTCTCTTTATAACTGAATTGGCACAAAATCTCATGTACTTGTAGAGCGGTCAAGAATATATTCATCAAGTGAATATAGTAATGGTGTCTGATTGCGAGAGAGGAAGGTCCTGTGGTTCAGTTGATAAGACATTGGACTTTGAAATGGAAGGTTCCAGGTTCAAATCCTGCCTAGTGTTCACATCCCAGGACAAGAGGTTTCACCCATCACATCCCTCATGGCCCCATACACTGTATGAATGGATGTCTGGATATGCTGGGGTTATTTGTGATAATGGCAGGGCTCCCTCTTGAGGATCAGTGATTACAGTGGAGATGTTGCCCTGGGTAGCTGACTCCACACTACCATAAATAGACCTACACATCCTGTTTGAGCTGTCTTCTTTCTCTGCAGAGTTTGATTGATCTATGACAAAGACAAAATTCCCATTAAGACAATTAAGGAAAGCAAAGAGCAAATGCTGCACATACACTTGTAAACTGGGACCGGTTACCTCCTAAATTGTATCGTAGTCATTGCATCTAATGACAATCTATTCCAAAGTCATGCCAGCTATCCTACTATTGAAGCAGACAATAGGCCCACTGAGCTATTAAACAATAAAATGTTTATACACTCTTGATCGATAGTGTATATTAATCTAATTTCTATACAGCCGGTGCAGATAATATCTCTATAGGTCAGAGCATTCAGTAACCCATAACAGAAACTCTGGTCTTTCAGTCACTTTTGTCCTTTTTTCCCCTAATTT